>JAPMLY010002087.1:0-68327 GCA_026401115.1 Tetraselmis chui
TGAAAAAATTTCCAGATGGCTCGTACTTCCGCTCTCACCCCTCCCATTCCCCACCTCCGTCACCACCAGCATCCAAGTCTCTCTCAGTGCTGAAATGTACTGCATACTCATCTCCACCAACGGCACAGTCACCAATCCCTCTCACTCAAACATACACCCACAGAGGCTCCCGCATTCCATCCACCTGCACACTCAATATCGACCCTCACCACTACTCCACCTTCGGCAAAGCCCGCCTCCAGGACCCCATTTTCACCACCCTCTCCCTCTCCCGCCACCCCCTCACCATCACAAAAAAATTCACACTCCTCCGCAACCCCCCAGCCCTCCTCCTCCTATGGTCCAGACACCTCACGGACACTCACACCACCAGCCAGTGGCACCTGGAACCCTCCGACTTCCAACTGCAGGACGACGAAGACCTCCCTCTCGACCTCTCCTCCCTCCCGGAAATTCAACTCTCCAACACCCCGGCCCTCCCAACCCCCGACACTTGGCCCCTACACCAACCCACAGCCTCACACCCCACCTCCACCTCCTCATACCACGCCCATCCCTCCCCCCACCCCCCAGCCCCACCCCCGGTCCCACAACCTCCCACTCACCCTTCCCCTCTCCCCGCCATCACCGAAGACTCCTCCGAACCCATGGACTCCTCCACCTCACCACCCCACCCCCTTCCCCGAACACAACCCTCCCTCCACCTTCCCGTCCCCCCAAACTCCACTCACGTCCTCACCACACCTCCCACCCTCTCCCAAAACCCCACCCCCTCCCTCTCAACACCGCCCTCATCAGCAGACTCCCCTCCCCGCCCACGCCCCCCCACAGACCCCTCACTCAAACTTGCACCCCCAGTGGGGGTTACCAAACCCTCTCGCCCCTCCCGCAAGCAACCCTCCCCAACCCCCCCAACCCAAGTCCCCCCGCACCCCTCCCTCACACCCCACCGTGCCCCTGCTCCTCCTCCACTCCTCCTCAACACCACTCCCCCCTTCCCCGCGGCCACCCACCCTCCCCCTGCCGCCCCAACCCACCATCCCCTCCCACCCGACTCCCCTGAAGACGAGGAACTCGACCTCGACGGCTCATACGACCAGTTGGAGGACTACGAGGAGGCCACATGGACCCCACCGGCCACCACTGACTCTCCCAGTGCCAGTCAACCCCCCATGTCACCCCCGGCCAAGCAGGCCGACTATCATCATTAGGTCCCCTCAGGACGAAACGGAGGTTAGCCCCCACACCCCTTCCCCCACCTCTCAGCCCGACAACCGTAATCGTCCTGTAACCACCGTCCCTCGCTTCACTCTACCGGCCCACTTCAGCCCACGCACCTGTCGCACAATTATGCATAACTTATTAATCGACTTAAACCTGGCATCTGGTCTTCCCACCCCTATCGGATACCTCGATTCCTCTGCCGCCCTCTCCTTCCAATGGGGACAGTACCAGGACCTCTCTAACCTGTACTGCCTCGCGTCCGAAATCACCAAACTCCATTCGACTTCCTCCACCTCGTACACTGTTATTACTAACACCGAAGTCGATAATCACCACCGTACCTCCCAATACCCCAGCCACTGGACCAATCTCGCCAACCGCGGCCACCCCCCTTGTCCGGGGAAGCCTAACCACTCTCTCCTCGTCCTGACATGGCAAAACTCACACTTCGGCCTCCTCCACCTCACTCATTCCTCTGCTACCTGGATAGACTCTTTACATCACTCCCCTCCTTCCGACCTCCTAGCCCGCTCCCTCAATCTCCTCTCGGCCTGGAACTCCTCCCCCCCCCCCTCCCATCAGCGCCCTACACTCCCTCAACCCACCTCGCCAAAACGACTCCGATGGGGCGTGGTCGTGCGGCACCCACGTCCTCCTACACACATATTTCATTGCCACAGCTCCCCCGGACCAACCTTACACTCCCCCCTCTTTCGACCCTCGGTCCTCAGTGTACTCCCTACACACTCTGCTTTGGCAGCACACCTTCCGCTCCACCCCCCTCCCACAGGGACGTCGCCACCTCTTGGACGCTTTATGTACCCCCACATCTCCCTCACTCCCCCAACTCCATCCCCCTACCCACCCCGTCCCCCCCCCACCCACCTATCCCCCCCCCCCTCCTCGCAACCCCACCCGCAGAACGACCCCTCCCTGAACCCCCCTGCAACTCCCATACCCTTCCCTCCCCCGGTCCACCTCACCACACACACCACCCACTACTTCTTCCCTCTCATCCCCCCCTCCACCCACCCCCCAGACCCCCACCCGTCAAGAACCCCCCGGTCGCCCCCCCCTGCTCCACCCCCCCCGCCCCCTCCCCCATCCTCCCACACCACACACCACAGCCACTACACTTCATCACCCTCAACACCCGCGGCCTACACACCTCCATTATGGATGTCGAACATCTCTCCACCTCCCACCACCCGGACGTCTTCATTCTCACTGAAACCAACCACGACACCCACAAGTCCCGCTGGCGCGTAGCCCTTCCACAATACCACCTCAAAAGCTCCCGACCTTGCTACTCACATGTGCCCCTACCCAACGCAGGCGTCCTCTTCGCGGTCCGCCGAGCCTCATTCCAGTCTGCCACTGTCCTAACCCCGCCCCCCCACCTCATCCCCCATATCGCCGGACTAAAAATCGTCCCCCACTCAGGCACCCCCTACCTCCTCATAGGTACTTATATGCCCCAGCTCTCCGCCCCCCACCTGACCCGCCTCTACGCAGAAGTTGCAGCCTGGGGCCTCAGACTAGCGGACGAACACCCGCAACACCGCACCCTCTGGGGAGGGGACTTCCAATCGACCACCCACACAGGTACATGACACCCGGCCCTCACCTCCCTACTCAAATACCACCTCCATCCCCTCCACGACCCCATCCCTTCCTTCCCCCGCAGCGGGGGCTGCCTTGACCACTGGCTCACCACACCTCCCTCCCCCACCACCCTCACACCATCATCCTGCTCGATATTCCCCTCCCCCTCCCACTTCACTGACCACTCTGCTATTCACCTCGTCATCCCCGCCCCTTTCTCACTCACAGCACACACCCCCCCCCCCCATACCCACCCCCTCACACATCACACGACGCGCAAACTCACCTTTCGCCTTCCCCTCACACCCGACCACATCAAAACGTACCAATCTAGCACCCCAGACCTCATCACACGAACGGCAACCCTTCACGCAGACATCCTCAACACCTCACACACCTCGGCCACCCCCGACACCCTAGATACCCTGGCCTCACAATTCACCACACTCCTCTCCCAACACATGGACCACGCAGCCACAATCTGGCCCCTCCTCCCCGCCAAAAAACCCCGCCCAACCCAAAAACCTTCAACCCCACTTGGCTCACTAAAAAAACACGCACTCAAATACTTAAGCTCCGGAAATGTAGCAAGCATAACGGCCCTCTCCCCATCGCCCAAGCCCTCTTAAACACAACCGAATATCTCTCCCCGGACGCCATCAAACAACACTGCCAAGCACGCATCCTTCAACTTCTTCACGCCACCACCCTGGATAAGATTAATAAAATAAAAACACGAGTCAACACGGCCTACGACACCTGCCCCAAACGCTCCCACCGCCAATTGAAAATTAAAAGCGGCCTCCTACCCCCCGCCGGCACCACCTCCACCCTCCACCGCATTACCAAACCCGATAACACTACTGCATCCTCCCCCTCAGCCGTCATTGACGCGGTGCACTCTCACTTCGCTCACCGAACTCGACCGCGCCACCCCCCCTGAACTTCCCACCCCCCCATGGGAACTCCCTGACAACCCCGACAACTTTACCATCGAACCCCGCGGTGACCCCTCTCTCACCCTTGCCGACATGATTACCCGCGACACCTTCGATAAAACCCTCAACTCCCTAGGCACCGGCAAAGCCCCTGGCCCCGACGGTATCCCCAATGAAATCATCAAATTCCTACCCCCGGCGGCCCGCTCCGCTCTCTTCTCTCTACTCTCCCTCCTCGCCCACAAATCCTACACCCCTCCTGACTGGTGCCACAGCACAACCTGCCTCTTACATAAAAAAGGCGACCCCTCCCTCCTCGATAACTACCGCCCTATCGCCCTCATGAACAACCTCCTTAAACTCTGGACAGCACTAATCAAAGAAGCAGGCTCGAAGTACGCCGAATCCCACGGCATACTCAGCGACCAACAGGACGGATTCCGACAGCACCGCAGCATCCACGACGCCCTTTCCTCCCTCATTATGACGATGGAAGATGCGAAACTCCACAGCAAAGACATCTACGTCATGTACGCGGACTTCAAAGGCGCCTTCAACGCCGCGGACCACCGAATCATGTTCAAACACATGCGCCAACTCGGTATGCCTCCCACCTATGTCGACACATGCGAACAACGATACGGGGTTTCAACCACAGCATATATCACTCCTCACGGCCCCACCCCTTCCATAGACATCAATCGCGGAACCCTCCAGGGTGACACCCTCTCCCCCTTCATGTTCACCCTCTTCCTTGAACCCTTCCTTCGCTGGCTCACGGTGGGAAGCCGGGGCTACCGCCCAGGCCCCCCCGCCACTAACGCTGACCCCACAGAACCCACAGCCACCTACCCAGGACACGCCTTCGCAGACGACCTCAGCCTCGCCACGGGCTCGACCCCCAACTTGACCATCCAACTAAGAAAACTCTCCCTCTTCAGCGCCTACACCGGCATGACGGTCAATATCCGAAAATGCTGCATCACCGGCGCCCTCTGGCGTACAGGCAACGCCCTCACCCGCGCCAACACTACCCTCCTCGCATCCCGCCTGCAATCACAGTTCATCTCCATAAACTCCATACCGGCCCCCATCCCCTCCATTGGCCCCAAAGAAACATACAGAGTGCTAGGGGTCGAACTGAACACCTCTCTCAACTTCACCAAACATTGGCAAGAACTCAAACGTACCACCGCATCCCTCATCACCGCCCTCTCCACCTCCCCACTAACTCAATCCCGCAGAATCAGGGTCATCCGTGGACTCCTCATCGGAAAGCATTTCACCCTCCAGCTCGGCCTCTTCACTGACTCCCAACTCGACTCCCTCGAAGGACAAATCTGCCGCGCACTCCGCTCTGCCGTCTCCTCGGTACGTAACCTTCCCCGCACCGCCCTACACCGGCCTACCTCCGACCTGGGATACGGTCTCCCCTCCCTCACAGCCCACGCCGCGCAACTCACAGTCTGTCACCTTCATAAAACCATAAACACCTCAGGCTACAGAGGCCACATGGCCCGTGCACATATACGCACCCTCTCCACCACGTACTCCCACTGGCCCTCGGAATCCATCATGTCAACATGTTCCACCCCACCCACACTCAAGTGCTTAGTCCGCGCCCAACGGGATGCGGGCACCTTCTTCCACAACATCCCCCCACTCTCCCTCACCAACCCTATCGCCTCCACTATCCGCGCCCACTTCACCTCTCAAGACAACACCCTCCTCACCTCCCTCCGAAACAAGGCCACACACATCACCGACCCTCACACATACAAACAAGCCTACTGCGATTTCTCCCCCCGCAAGACACACGCCTCCCTCCTACCCCGCCTTACCCCCCTCTGGAAAAATAACATCACCTCATGGTCACAAGTCCTCCTCAGAGCCACCTCATCCTCCATCATCCTCAAATCATGCAAATCCATCACCACACTCACGGGGCCCACCACCCCACTCTCAGTTCCCATCCGCCTCCTCGCCGCAATCCTCACCGAACCCCTCGACACTATCCACAACCGCCTCCCCATCACAAACCTCAATACCAACCAGGCTTCCCCCCCCACCACTATACATCCCTCGTGGATACCCCTCCTCTCCCCTCACCTCCCCCGCTCAGCCCCCACCCTCCAATCCGGCATCCACACCGCCCGCGCCACTCACCCCACCCCCTTAGCACCCATCACACACCTCGACACAGAATACCTCACCCCCTCAGACCACCACTACCCCCCGTGCGACGTAACACGCATCATCGCCAAACACAAAGACACGGAATACGGCCAAACACAGTACATGGTTGAATGGGCCCCAGAGCACCTCACAGAATGGGACATACAGCTACAACTCGACGACGGCTTCCGCCTCATCTCCTCCACTCCCACATCGGTATGCCTCCCCACCCCCTCCCCCTCTGCCTGCTCCATCTGTCATGAACCCCTGCACACAGAACCCTCCTCCGCATGCTGCACATGTCCGCACTTCGCCATACACTCCCAGTGTCGCCCAGCCCAGGGACCCGCCACATGGCAGTGCGAGTGGTGTGCTCGCGGCCAACAACACGACCTCACCCACCTCCACGAAGTGCAGTGGGCCCCATGCCTACAACTCCACGACACCATCAGTGAGACCCCCTCCGGCCCCACCGCCCTCACCGCATTTAACTCAGGCTATGTCCCCTCCACCACACCCATCCCATGACCCCATCAACCCCGACCTCGACATGCTCCCCACCGGTAAATTCGCTATCCACGCACACCCCTCACTCCAAGACACCACCATACTCTGCACACCCGACGGCCGCGCGGTCACCACCCTCAACGGCCCCCGAGTCCGCCACCTCTACCAACTCTTTCGCCCCGACCTCTCGCGTCTTACGTTTGAAGAGGAGGTCTACCACCTCCTCACCCGCATAGGTTCCCGCTCGGAAATCCACTCACCCACACCCGCCACCACCACCCGCAATAGATGGGCCACTAGAGAAGACCTCCTCACAGCACTCCGCCACACATTCAGCATCCAGACAGAACTCTACTCCGACCCCCTCAATAAATCACTTCACTCCCACACCTACCACTCCCTCTACCCCGAAGACATCGTCTTCTCATCAAGCGGCAGCAATGCCCCTCACACCTGGCAAGGCACCAACATAGCCAACCCCGAATACGACCACGAATGCATGAGACGAGCCATGGAACACGCAATCACCAGCGCACACCTCACAGCCCATCACACACCCAGCGCAACCATCCTCATCCTCCCCCGATGGGAACACACACCATACCGCCATTCCAAATACATCGACTCCCCATACACCCACCACCTCTACACCCTACCTAATGACGCAAACACATTCCTGCCCCCCGACCAACACACTGGCAACCCCACCCCTACCCCCTTCGGCACACGCTGGATGGTAGACATTTACCTCGTCGCTAACCCCCTCGCACTCTCCACCCTCCCATCACCCACAGCCATGACCGCACTCCATAACACTCTTGAATCTATCTACGACACTCACCTCCCCATCCCCACCATCACCACCCCCCCCCCCACACCTCCTTGTCTCCTACTCACCCCACTCAACAGGTATATACCACCGCCCCCCGAACCCAACTCACCCCCTCACGTACCCCCTCCCAGAACGCGTACACCTAACGTACCCTCCCACCAGAGGCACCCCTGCTTGGACCTGGCAGGACTTTGTATATACAGACGGCTCGAAAAAAGGCGGCTCGACCCCCCTAGGAGCAGCAGCCACCCACCCCGCCTCGGACACCAAAATCAAAATCCTGGTGAACTCTACCCCTCCCTCACATACAATAAATCGCGCCGAACTAGCAGGCATTGATATAGGCCTCCAACTTGGCCACACCCACCTCCTCACAGACAGTGCATGTTCCCTTCGCCTCATACAAGGTTACTTAAACTGCCCATCCGCCTACCGCCATAACATCCACCGAGACACCCTCCTATCTATCACACACACCCTTACAACCCGCTGCGCAGCAGGCATACGCACACACCTCGGCAAAATCAAAGCCCACAACCACTCCATCGGTAACGACCTTGCAGACGCCCTCGCGAACCAAGTTGCGGATGGCCAACCACCCGATACTATTTACACCACAGGTTCAGAAGTCACGATAGGCCACTGGACATGGCCGTACACCCTCATTCCACAAACCCTAGGCGAACCCATACCCTACAGATACACCAACCTCAAATCCGACGCACACAAATACAGCACACAACACACACACACTCTTCTCTCGGATACAACCAAACATGGAGCCCTCCTCGCTCGTGCCGCGCAGGACGGCGCCGACTTCTCATACCACAAAAAACACTCCTCCCTCACAAATATCCAGTTCACACACAAACAAGAATTCATGTGGGGCGTCCACAACACCCGCCTCCTTACTCACAACCCCTCCCTGCGCTGCCCACTATGTGGACAATTCACTAGCAACGGCCACATGGCCGGTAACTGCCCCACTATGTCTGGACTAAGACAGGACCGACACAACAGCGCTCTGCAACTACTACTAACCCTACTGGAACGCCACAACGGAGGACGCTGGGAGACCATCACCGCAGACTTCGGTAACAAACCCATAAAATCGTTTGAGTCCCCCACCCCTACCCACTCCCCTCACGATTGCCACCCTCCTCACCCCACCCACATGCCCACCCGCCTTGTTGCTGCTGATGAGGGCCTCTCACATGACTCCCTAACATCATGCCCCGCCGTCCTCCCCCCTGAGATTCTTCCCCCCCAACTTCGTCCCTCAGCACACAAACCTGACTTCATCCGCGTCCTCGAACCCAGATTCGTTGGCCACTCCAACGGTCGCCGCCGCTATGCATCTATTAAAAAGATTCAGATAGGGGAATGGAAATACTGCACAGACAACAACCTCACTCACACAGCCGACCTCATACGTGACAAATACACACCCCTTGCGAACGCCATCAGAAACCACTGGCCAGGCACAGTGGTCGACATCCTTCCCATCGTCATGAGCCGCACAGGTACACCGCATTCCTCCACCATCACGAGTCTCACCTCCCTACTCACCACCCGCACAGACCCTCCTGATAAACTCGTCTCGAAAGCACGCCTCGAAACATCTCGCATTCTTACACAACTCCATACGCATAATGTCCAATGGCTGCATCACCTCCTACGCATATACCGCATAAAGTCCCGCACGACCTCCCGCCGCGCATCCGCACATTGCCTCCACGCACGACCCTGACTGCACACATCCTTCACCTCTACTTGCATCCTCCCCGGGGGGGAGTAAAACCCCCGAACACCCTTGGAGAGGTTGGATTAGGTGGTTAACGGTCTAGCCCTGACTTGTAAGTTCCCTGTATGGCATAGTTGGGAGGGCCCAGAGACAGCAGCCGACGCATCCGGCTTTTGGTGAAAAACCGGCGCATACGGTACATGTTGTAAACAATTTCAATTTCAGGCAGCGGTAAAAACCGCTAGCCGGACTCGTGCCTAACAGCGGTTTGCAAAGAGACGGCCTGATGCCCGCCGACCTCTCGGCCTGTAGCCCCGGGGTGTCTCAGAGCACCTTCTTTGTGTCCTCCACCCAGTGTGGGGCACAAGTCGAGGCCAAGGCCAGGACAGGTGGAGCGCTGCGCTGGTGGCTGATTCGCTATGAGAATATAAAAATAAAAAGGTAAGCTACTGCTGGCGTGCAACCTGTGGATGCGTATTCACCCGATGGTGCACCCCCCCGTTCTCCAGCTTGGACATGTGTGCACCCTGTCCACACACGACGAGTGCGTCGGTGTGGGTGGCTGGCTATCTCCGTCGGGTGGCTGACTTAAGAGGGGTGGTGGCGGGTTTTAAATTGCAGTTTATACATGCGATACCGCCGACTACAAGTTGAAAGTACTAGGTGTCTAGATAAACTTGCCTTCTGCGGGAGAGCTGTCGATCGCAGCTCGCCGAACCAGGTTGTCGCGCGTGAGTGACGTGAGGCGGGGGCCCATAACCTATTGAACCATGCAAACACAGTTAGTGTGGAAGATAACTTACGCAAACGCAGTTACAGTCACAGTTCCGCAAACGGAAAAGTTACGGCGACAACCAGCCTACATGCGTGGTGTCGGGACAATAGAAGTGAGAGAGTTGTAGCCTAGCGACAGCTCTGTACCGAGTCAAACAGTTTATCGGTATGTCCGATCTAGACATGTACTAATCATATCTAGAGTAGCTTACAATAGCTATCTGCAACTAATACGTATACGGTATTACTTACAACAGGGGTGAGTGGTGCGTGAGGTGTAGATGCCGGATGAGAGGGTGGGGGGTGAGCGAGGGAGGTGAGGGGAGAGGAGTGGAATCCATGAGGGGTGTATAGTGATGGGGGGGGATGCTTGTTTGATAGTGAGGCGAGTGAGGGGGAGGCGGTTGTGGATAGTATTGGAGGGTTCGGTGAGGATTGCGGCGAGGAGGCGGATGGGAACTGAGAGTGGGGTGTTGGACCCCGTGAGTGTGGTGATGGATTTGCATGATCTGAGGATGAAGGAGGATGAGGTGGCTCTGAGGAGGACTTGTGGCCACGTGGTGATGTTACTTTTCCAGAGGGGGGTGAGGCGGGGGAGGAGGGAGGCGTGTGTTGTGCGGGGAGAGATATCGCAGTAGGCTTGTTTATATGTGTGAGGGTCGGTGATGTGAGTGGCTTTGTCCCGGAGTGAGGTGAGGAGTGCGTTATCTTGGGTGGTGAAGTGGGCGCGGATTGTGGAGGCGATAGGGTTGGTGAGGGAGAGTGGAGGGATGTTGTGGAACAAGGTGCCCGCATCGCGCTGAGCTCTGACTAAGCACTTGAGTGTGGGTGGGGTGGAACATGTTGACATGATGGATTCCGAGGGCCAGTGGGAGTACGTGGTGGATAAGGTGCGGATGTATGCGCGGGCCATGTGGCCTATGTAGCCTGAGTTGTTCATGATTTTATGAAGGTGGCAAACTGTGAGTTGTGCGGCGTGGGCTTTGAGGGAGGGGAGGCCGTATCCTAGGTCGGAGGAAGGGCGGTGGAGGGCGGTGCGGGGGAGGTTACGTACCGAGGAGACGGCGGAGCGGAGTGCGCGGCAGATTTGTCCTTCGAGAGTGTCGAGTTGGGAGTCGGTGAAGAGGCCGAGTTGGAGGGTGAAATGCTTTCCGATGAGGAGTCTACGGATGACCCTGATTCTGCGGGATTGTGTTAGTGGGGAGGTGGAAAGGGTGGTGATGAGGGATGGTGTGGTACGTTTTAGTTCGTGCCAGTGTTTGGTGAAGGTGAGGGAGGTGTTCAATTTTACCCCTAGGACGCGGTATGTGTCCGTGGGGCCAATGGAGGGAATGGGGGCTGGGGTGGAGTTGATGGTGATGAACTGAGTTTGCAGGCGGGATGCGAGGAGGGTAGTGTTGGCGAGGGTGAGGGCGTTGCCTGTGCGCCAGAGGGCGCCGGTGATCCAGAATTTGCGGATGTTGACGGTCATGCCCGTGTAGGCGCTGAACAGGGAGAGTTTCCTGAGCTGGATGGTCATATTGGGGGTCGAGCCCGTGGCGAGGCTGAGGTCGTCAGCGAAGCCGTGTCCTGGGCATGTGGCTGTGGGTTCTGTGGGGTCGACGTTAGTGGCGGGGGGGCCTGGGCGATAGCCCCGACTGCCCACCGTGAGCCAGCGAAGGAAGGGTTCAAGGAAGAGGGTAAATAGGAAGGGGGAGAGGGTGTCACCCTGGAGGGTTCCGCGGTTAATGTCGATAGAAGGGGTGGGGCCATGGGGTGTAATATAATCTGTGGTTGAGAACCCGTAGAGGTGTTCGCATGTGTCGACAAAGGTGGGGGGCATACCGAGTTGACGCATGTGTTTGACATGATGCGGTGGTCCGCGGCGTTGAAGGCACCTTTGAAATCCGCGTACATGATGTAGATGTCTTTGTTGTGGAGCTTCGCGTCCTCCATCGTCATAATGAGGGAGGAGAGGGCGTCGTGGATGCTGCGGTGTTGTCGGAAGCCGTCTTGTTGGTCGCTGAGGATGCCGTGGGTTTCGGCGTATTTCGAGCCTGCATCTTTGATTAGTGCTGTCCAAAGTTTAAGGAGGTTATTCATGAGGGCGATAGGACGGTAGTTATCGAGGAGGGAGGGGTCGCCCTTTTTATGTAGTAGGCAAGTTGTGCTGTGGCACATGTCAGGAGGGGTGTAGGATTTGTGGGCGAGGAGGGAGAGGAGAGAGAAGAGGGCGGAGCGGGTCGCCGGAGGTGGGAATTTGATGATTTCATTGGGGATACCGTCGGGGCCGGGGGCTTTGCCGGTGCCGAGGGAGTTGAGGGTTGTATCGAAAGTGGCGCGGGTAATCATGTCGGCAAGGGTGATAGAGGGGTCGCCGCGGGGTTCGATGGTAAAGTTGTCGGGGTTGTCCGGGAGTTCCCACGGGGGGGTGGGCAGTTCGTGTGGGGTGCCGCGGCCGAGTTCGGTGGCGAAGTGAGAGTGCACCGCGTCAATGACGGCGGAGGGAGAGGATGCGGTAGTATTATCGGGTCCAGTAATGCGGTGGAGGGTGGAGGCGGCGCCGGCGGGGGGCAGGAGACCGCTTTTAATTTTTAGGCGGCGGTGGGAGAGTTTGGGGCAGGTGTCGTAGGCCGTATTGGCTCGAGTTTTTATTTTCGTTATCTTATCTGTGGTGGTGGCGTGAAGGAGTTTGCGTATGTGGGCTTAGCACTGTTGTTTGATGGTGTCATGGGAGAGATATTCAGTTGTGTTTAAGAGGGCTTGGGCGAGGGGGAGGGGGCCGTTGTTCTTGCTGCATTTGCGGAGTTTGAGTATGTGAGTGCGTGTTTTCTTTGTAAGCCAAGTAGGGTCGAGGGACGCTTGGGGTGGGCGGGGTTTTTTGGCGGGGAGGAGGGGCCAAACCGTGGCTGCGTGGTCCATGTGTTGGGAGAGGAGTGTAGTGAATTGTGAGGCAAGGGTGTCGAGGGTGTCGGGGGAGGCCGAGGTGTGTGAGGTGTTGAGAATTTCTGCGTGGAGGGCGGCCGTTTGGTTGATGAGGTCGGGGGTGCTGGATTGGTACGCTTTTATGTGGTCGGGTGTGAGGGGGAGTCGGAAGTTGATTTTGTGCGTCGTGTGATGAGTATGGGGGTGGGTATGAGGAGGGGGGGTGTGCCATGAGGGAGAAAGGGGGCGGGAATGACGAGGTGTATCGCAGAGTGGTCAGTAAAGTGGGAGGGGGAAGAGAATATCGAGCAAGAGGGAGGTGGGAGGGTGAGAGGTGAAGGGGGCGTAGTGAGCCAGTGGTCAAGGCAGCCTTCACTTCGGGGGAAGGTAGGGATGGGTTTGTGGAGGGGTTGGAGGTGGGACTTGAGTAGGGAGGCGAGGGCGGGGTGACATGTACCTGTGGTGGTGGTGGTTTGGAAGTCTTCTCCCCAGAGGGTGCGGTGTTGTGGGTGGTCATCAGCGAGGCGGAGGCCCCATGCCGCTACTTCTGCATATAGGCGGGTTAGTTGGTGGGTGTAGAGCTGGGGCATGTAAGTACCGATAAGGAGGTAAGGGGTGCCTGAGTGGGGAACGATTTTTAGTCCGGCGATATGGGGATGAGGTGGGGGGGGCGGGGTTAGGACAGTGGCAGATTGGAATGAGGCTCTGCGGACCGCGAAGAGAACGCCTGCGTTGGGTAGGGGCACAGGTGAGTAGCATGGTCGGGAGCTTTTGAGGTGCTATTGGGGAAGGGCGATACGCCAGCGGGATTTGTGGGTGTCGTGGTTAGTTTCGGTGAGGATAAGGACGTCCGGACGGTGTGAGGTGGAGAGGTGTTCATCATCCATAATGGAGGTGTGGAGGCCGCGAGTGTTGAGGGTGATGAGATGGAGTGGTTGGGGTGTGTGGTGTGGGAGGATGGGGGAGGGGAGGGAGGGAGTGTAGCTGGGGGGGTCGTCGGGGGGGCGTACGACTGGTGGAGGTTGGAATGGAGGGGGGAGGAGAGGAGGGGAGGGGGGGGGAGGGGGTGGGGAGGGGGTGGGAGTTGAGGGGGGGAGGGTGGTGTGGGGGGTGGAGGGCGTCGAGAAGGAGTGAGCGTCCCTGTGGGAGGGGGGCGGAGCGGAAGGTATGATTCCATAGGAGGGTGTGCAGGGAGTATACCGTGTTCCGGGCGTCGAAGGAGGGTGGGTTGTATGGTTGGTCCGGGGGGGCAGTGGTGATGTAATATGTGTGAAGGAGGGCGTGGGTTCCGCATGACCACGCTCCTTCTGAGTCGTTTTGCCGAGGGGGGTTAAGCACGCGGAGGGCGCCGACGGGGGGGGGGGGGAGGAGTTCCAATCTGAGAGAAGAGTGAGGGAGCGGGCGAGGAGTTCGGGCGGAGGAGGGTGGTGAAGAGAGTCAACTCATGTGGCTGAGGTGTGAGTGAGGTGTAGGAGGCCGAAGTGAGAGTGTTGCCATGTGAGGATCAGGAGAGAGTGGTTAGGCGTCCCCGGACGGGGGGGGGCGCCTCGGTTGGCTAGGTTAGTCCACTGGCTGGGGTATTGGGAGTTGTGGTGGTGGTTATCGACTTCGGTGTTAGTGATAACATTGTACGAGGCGGAGGGAGTGGAGTGGAGTTTAGTTATAGTGGTAGCGAGGCAGGATAGGTTGGAGAGGTCCTGATAGTGTCCCCATTGGAAGGAGAGGACATCAGAGATATCGAGACCGCCGATGGGGGTGGGAAGGCCGTATTCAAGGTTGAGGTCGAATAAGTAGTTATGCAATGCTATGCTGCAGGTGCGGGGGTTAAAGTGGGTCGGGAGAGTGAAGTGAGCTGCGGTGTTTACAGTGTGTCTGCGTATGTCGGGCTGGGGGGCGGGGAGTGAGGTGTGGGGTCTAACCTCGGGTTTGTCCTTAGGGGGACTAATGATGACATTCGGCCTTGTCGGCCGGGGGTGACCTGTGGGGGCTGCCGGGACCGGGGGAGGCGTTGGTGGCTGTTGGGGTGCCATTGGTCTCCTCTAGGCCGTCCTCCAGCAGGTCGTCAGAGTCGCCGAGGTCTAGTTCTTCTTCGTCAGGGGAGTAGGGGGGAAGGGGAAGGTGGGTGGGGTCAGCGGAGGGGAGGGGGGCTTGTGTCGAGACCGGGGGAGGGTGTGGCATGGGGGTGTGAGGGGGAGGAGTGAGGTCGTGGTTGTGTGTGAGGGAGGGGTGCTGGGGGGCGCGGGGTGGGGGGGGGTGGGGAGGCGTGCTTGCGGGAGGGGCGGGAGTGCTTGGTAACGCCCGCAGGGGGCGCGGGTTTGAGCGAGGGGTCCGTCGGGGGGCGAGGGTGGGGAGGGGAGACCGCATGGTCGGGTGGTGTGGAGGAGGGGGGGAGGGTGGGGTGTAGGGGATGAGGAAGAGGGGGGGAGAGGGTAGGTGTGGAGTTGGGGGGAGCGGGGAAGAGGGGAGGGGGTTGTGTGTGGGGGAGGGGGGGGTGGGGAGGAAGAGGAGTCCATGGGTTCGGAAGAGTCTTCTGTGAGGATGGGGAGGGGGGAAGGGGTGATAGTGGGTGGAAGGGCTGTGGGGGGAGCTGAAGGGTTGGGTGAGGGGTTGATGTGAAAGGAGGAGGTGGAGGCGGGGTGGGAGACAGTGGGGTGGTGGAGGGCCCATGTGTGGGGGGGAGTGTGGGCCGGGTGGGTGGAAGAAATTTGGATGTCGGGGAGGGAGGAGAGGTCGAGGGGGAGGTCGTCGTCCTCCTGCATGTGGAAGTCGGAGGGCTCCAGGTGCCACTGGTTGGTGACGTGGTTGTCCGTGAGGTGGCGGGACCATTGGAGAAGGAGAGCGGGGGGGTTGCGGTGGAGGGTGTCTCGTTTTGTGATTGTGAGGGGACGCGGAGAAGGGGTGGTGGAGAAGATAGGGTCCGTGAGACGGGCCTTACCAAAGGTGGAGTAATGGTGGGGGGTGATGTTGAGGGTGCAGGTGGATTGTATGGTTGCTCCTCTGTGGGTGTATGTGTGGGTGAGGGGAATGGTGACTGTGCCGTTAGTGGAGATGAGGATGCAATACATTTCGGTGTTGAGGGATATCTGTATGTTGGTGGTGATGGTAGGGGAGGTGGAGGGGTGTGAGCGAAAGTAGGAGCCATCAGGGAATTTTTTCAGGGTTGTGTAGTGATAGAGGCTGAGGGGTTGTGGGGGGGGGGGGCGGATGTGGGGGTGTGTTGGTTGAGATATTCTGTGGCTGTTTGAGATAAGAGGGTGTATAACCAGTGTGTGGGGGGGATGGTGCCGTCTGAGTTGATACAGGGGAGGGAGAGTGAGTGGCGGGATTGGATGAGGACTGTGGTGAGGCAGGTGTCAGCCCAGGACGAGCCTGGAACATGGCATGTGACGGGGGGGGTGTGATGGTAATGGTGTGAAGGTGATGGTCGGGGGGTACGGGTTCATAGGGTGAATATAAAAATATGTGAAGGGATACAGGGCCGGATTGTGAATGAATGGGGTTATTGGGCAGGTGGAGGATATTTACCCAGAAGGAGGATGGGTCGGACTCGATCGGGATGGGGCGGCTGGAGGGCGTCCGCGAACTGGAGGATGAACTGAGCCGGCTCAGGTAGATCCTCTATGCTGCACTGGGGGTGGGTCGTGGGGGCTGATCCGGCCGAGGTGAGTGCGATCACGAGGTCGGAGGTGAGTAGGTCTTGCACTAGAGCGACTGCTTCTTGGCCGGTGATACCGGAGAACAGGGGGGAGCGGATTTTCACCCTTCGGCCTGAAACTTCAGGAGTTGAGGCATCACGTAAAAAGTGAATTTTCTGCTGTCGTAGTTTATTCAGGAGCAAAGGGGAGGAGGTTGCAGAGGGGGGCACTGGACCGGCCGAACTGAATTCACGCTGGCGTGAAGCAAGTTGGTACAGGAGGCCTACCGCTATACAGGAGGTGGGAAATATCCATGCGAATTTCTTGAAAGCCCGTACGCATATCGTCTGGTAGGGGTGTGGTATCGTCGCATTTCGGTGCGGTGGGGTGGTGTGTGCGGGAGGTGTTCGCGGTCCATCGTGTGTGGTGGGCGAGTTCCCGTCCGATTATATTTTCAATGCGGTTGGGGAGATCAGTGAGGTCGTTGAGGCATTCGAGGAGCCAGCGACGGGCCACCGAGCAGGCCGACGTGATCAGATCGGGGTAGGTCGGATCCGGTAAGAAGACGCCGTGGATCCAGAATCGAGCAAGGTGGGAGGGGGTGGTTGAGTACTGGCATGTAAGGAGGAACGAGTCGACCATACGGGTGGAGAAGTCGTCGGCATGTCCTAGGGCCACGGTTGACCGGGGGGGAGTCAGGACCAGGGGGGTATGGAGTCCACGACGGAGAGGGAGGGGGTCCAAAGCTGTGCCCAAAATCTGTTCGGGGTGGGTTAGTTGGGAGGCGGTGAGAAACGGGGTCAACGGGTGTCATGCGAGTTTGTTCCTGGGGTGGTAGAGGTCCGTGAAGCGGTCATGCTGCGGGGGATCCCTCAGAAGCGCCTGCCTGTAGGTGGGGGGGGGGGGGGGTAGGGGTCGAAGACATGGCGATCGAGCAGGATTTCGAGTGGTGGAGATAAGTAGTGGAGTTGAGTGTGGCTTTTCGAGTAGGTTTTTGAGAGTAGTGCGCGTGTTGGCTGCACGCGACCATGCCCGATGGGGCCTGGGTTTGGTGGATGTTGGCGGCGGACAGGGACGTCCGGACGCTCGGAGGAGCGCGATGTGGCGCGCCGCCTTCCGGGAAAGAGGCTTTTTGTAAGCGATGTGTTTTTTTGTGTGTCGCAGTACTGTGACGGGTACATGTGTGGTTTTCGAAGTGGATGTCGCGATAGCTGTTGGGGGGATGAAATTCAAATCCCTGAAAGCTGCGCCTTTGAGTGTGTACCGTCTCGTGTCGCTACGGATCCACTGACCTTTGTGAGCTAGGCTCGGGTGGGGAGAGGTGAATGGTACACGTTGTTCAACGGCCTTGTCCACCAGTTTGTCGCTCGATGGGAGGCCAGGCCCAGAGCGAAGACGATCGGCGTTGCTCATTCGAGCTACCGACCCATCCCCTTTATGTGGTTCAGTAGTACTTTAGTAGTACGTTGGATCGTTTTACTGTCTTTAGTGACGGTAGGATGCGCTTTTTGGATCCAACTTAGGACTTGGCCGCTCGCGCCGATGCGCTCCCACTCCCGCCATCTTCGTCGCACGCGATGTCGCATAAAGGAAGATGTCGGGGAGTAGGAATCGGCGCGGCGGGCCACACCATCATTTCTTGGGCGGTGGCCGTGCTTGGTCGGTCGGCTTGGCAAGGGGTGCTGGGCGGGAGGCTGCTGCCGCCGGTGCTGCTGCCTTGCGTTTGTCGGCGGCTGCTTTGCGGGCCTTGGCGTCAAGGCCCGTTGGCTTGTCTGGCGTGATCTTGGCGAAAGTTGCACCGGCAGCAACTTTGATGGCAGCGTGAAGGTTGACCTCAAGGGTGCGGTCGACGAACGCTTGGCGGAGCGCATCCAGTGGGCCGGAGACCGCGGTAGGCGTGGGCGACAGAAACGCTCGTTGGCCAATTCCGCGAATACGCCGTCCGCATCAATGCTCGCATGTCCGCCCTTGGTGAGGCGGAGGAAGCCCAATCGAGTACGGGCGACCTCCTCCGTCGCTCTGTGGGTACGATGACCCTCTCGGATAAGGGCAACCGCCGCCGTCTGCTTTGCTGATAAAGGTTGGTCGTTCGACTGCGTGTCTAGGCCCTCGCCAATTGCCGCGTTGGCGCAGCTGTCGACGAAGGCATAGCAGCTGATGTGGAGGTATTCGTCGTAGGCTTATTGGGTGCGCTCGTAGGCTAGCGCGCGGGCGGTGTCGTCTGTGAGGGTCCATAGACGTGGCTCCTCGACGTCGCGTGGGGGACGCTCGAGGCCGGCAGGAATGACTTCGCTGTAGTAGGTGAAGTCGACGAACTCATACGTGGTGGGTTCGGTTTCGTCGTCAACATGTCGATAGGTGGCTCAGGGGCCGCCTTACCACCCTCCGTCGCTGGGGTCGCGTCGGCGGGAATGGATTGTTGCTGACTAGTAGTAGCGGGTGTTGCTGTCGGCTGTTGGAGCTGCGCGAGCAAGGCGGCGTTAGCCGCCCAAAAATGCTCACTAATCCGTTGTTCAGAAGCCAACACCGCCGTGCGAATATGTTCGGCTGTGCGTTGTTCTATCGAAGTAGCGTGAGGGTCGGCCGCTGCTGCGGACGTAGACTGCTCAGGCTGCATGGTTCGTGGCTGCGTTGCGGAACGAGGGGAAGTGTCGCGTGACGCTCGAGTGCGCATGGGACGAAGGTAAACTAACACCCTGCTCCACTACTAGAGTCGAGACTGCATTCGCGCGAAGCCTAGATTGGCTGAGCGCGAAAGCATAGAGTGCTAGACTCGTGGCTAGTTCCGGCTTATGAGGCGAGGACCAGCTAGAGCTTACCGTTGGGGAGGTCTTTGGTCGTTGGTTGCGTCTAGCTGCCAAGGCAAGGTGGTTGCCCTGCAGGTGCGACGCGCCGCTATTAACTGTAACATGAACCGCTAGTGTCACTGTCCCGTACACATGGGAGTTGGATATGCAAACCTCTAGATTTAAATCAATCTGATCATATATACCGATTTACCCGAGGGTACGCTCTGCCAGAGATGTAGAGTTTTTTACAGTATGGCCAAAAGATCACCACATGCTTGGCCGGAGGAAGATCATCGCTAATTATGGGTTGGGTGGGTGGGTTGCGCGAGCTAGATGGGCGAACGCAAAGCAGATAGTGCCAATGCTCGGGGGTTACACCGGCTCAAGGGTCGCCGCTACCTAGTGTTGCTGGAGGCAAGGCTTGGGGCGTTGCGCAAGGCGTCCCCCTTAGTCATCGAGGGTTACCTCGAGGACTGGGAAAGACGCACCGCTTTTAGAGTAACGCTTTACCGCTAGGATTTGCGTTCTCTCACACATGCAAGTAAGTTCTACAAACCTCTAGATTTAAAACAATCTGACTATTTACCCGAGGGCTCGTTTTGCCAATATTTTAAAAGGCCAAAGGCTTGCGCTGCCTAGTCTTAATGAAGAGGTCTAGATGGGACGAGCTAGCCGAAGTACATACACGCCGCTGGAGATGGGGTCATGGTGGGGTCGATGTATTTTCCTTTAGTCACAACATTGTTCTTGGCCCAACCACCCATGTATTGACTATGTGGAGTGGGGCTCCTATGCAGCTAGCAACGGAGGCGGCACCTTTGCGGAGGCTGTGCGATGTCCATTTGACTTGTTGTTGAGAGGAAGCGGCACCATCCGACGACAAAGCCGGAGCCCACTTTTGCATCAAGCCAAATGCACGGAATCGTTTCTTCCACACGTCAAAATCTCGTCTCTCCCCACTGAACTTGGGTAGTTTCACGGAGTCCATAGCAGGTACGTCGGATGCGCTCGCAACAAGAGCACCAGAAAATCAGGAAAAATGCCCACAAGAAAAGCACCAAGTACCGGTGAAGAGGCGGGCAACACGGCTCAGAAAAGGAGACGACAAAGGGCTGACCGACGACGCAGTTGTACTCCCGGAGTCTATACAGCCAAGGCAATCAGAAACGAGTATGAGAAGGTCGGTCAAGGGACGTCGTACATGAGTGCTAGTACACTTGTGGTAAGATGCCTTTCCAAAAATTCAGCCGGACCACTATAGGCTTTCACGAGAAAAGAAACTGGGGGGTGACAAGCTCCGGAAGCGAATAAAATTCCAGAAAGGGCCAAGCTATAACAAAGGAAAGCAAGCCGATCTTCACGTCACACGAGTCGGCGTTCGGGGGTTAAAGCCGGCTCCAAGCGACACAAACAAGTCGCTACCAGCCGGGTATCGAAGTAAAGCTACAAACACAAGCAAGAGCCAGCCACGTTGTGAGCCAGCCGCACCTAACGTATCGTGGGACACCACAAAGGTCTGCCACTCTTCGAGAAGCAAGCTCGAGGTTCCAGTCAAGACAAATGACTCCAACAACTAGCAGCTTGAGGGCCCATAACCTGTCAAAGTTGAGGGGGCAATAGGGAATGCTTACACTCGGTGAGTGAAACTGCATGTCATCTCACCCTCAGCAAGTGCCTAGCACTTGCCTATCACATGACACGTACTCACCTTGTGGTGAGCACACGCCAAAATATATTCTAAGCCTTTAGATGATATCTAACGCTCAGCAACTTGCCACCATCAGCAACCTAATCCTCTCTATTGTTGATTGGCTTATCATCTTATTGTGCTGAGTCACAGCCGTACTATCATGATGCTACTTGACCAACATTGCTGTGTAGCAACTTGATTACCACACAAAACCATGTCCCGCAACAGGTAAGGCTGTAGACTAGTAGCCTTAATCCGATCCATGCGATGTAGCGGGCCATGGTAGCGGCTATTGCGGCTAGCGGCGGTAGGCCTTGCTCCTCGCAGAACTGGAAGTAAGGCTTTATCGCGCTGTTGTACGTGTCGGACGTGCTTTTCGCCCAAGCGGCGGTCAGTAAGTCGAGCGTTTTAGCTCCAAGGCTGTCAGTGCCCAATAGGCGTTGCATGTAGGGGCGCATCGAGGCGGCCCAGGGGTTGTTGCAGCCTGCCACCTCCACCTTGTAGCGGACCTTTGCTGCTCGGGTAGGGTACGCTTGGACTGCTGGCATGATGTGTCATGTGTTGAACATGGTCAGGGTAGCACTGACAGCGCCCCGGCGGAGGTACAACCAGGCCGGGAGGGAATCCGGAAGACAGTGACGGGCCAGTGAGGCTTGCCGACTATACCGCGTCCGTGCCGCCGCCCGGGACGGAACAAGTGAGCTCGGGCCGGCAGGACCGTCTCGTGGCAAGCCAATTCGGTAATTGCCTGATGCCACGCTTTTCCTTGCCAACGGGGGCGACCACCTTAGATGCTGCGCCGCTTTGCTTTAGTTTATGGGCGAGGTCGGGTAGCAGGGGCCATGGCGGGTTGCACCAGTTGTTTTCTTCTTTCCAAGCCGCATCGGCGAGGTGAAGGGCGTCCACGGCTTCGCACGATGGGTCTAGCCAGTTCGCGTTGTATCGGGGCAGTAGCGTGTTGAGAGCCGACGCAAACCGGTCGATTGTGTGCGGGCCGAATTGTGTGTCCATTTCGTGGAACACAGAGGGGTCGAGTTGCCAATCGTCGCTGCCGAGGTGGCGGTTGAGCTTGTCTGCCCACGTGTTTGCCGCAAAACGGATGTACCTGGGCCTGATGTGGATGTGGTTGGTGTCCAACACGTACCACATGCGGCGTAACTCGGTCATCATCTCCGGGGAGCGGGACGTCAGGCCGGCTAGGACGTGGCAAACCGCCTGGTTGTCTTCGTGGAGGAGGACGTTGCGGCCATCTAGGTGTGGCAAGAAGCTGAGGACGGCCAGACGGACGGCCTTCAATTCCTTCCACGTAATGTGCTGTTTTTCGTCCTCTATTCCCCAGAAGCCGCGCGCTTCGAGTCTGCCGTTAAGTAATGCCCCAACCATATCCCGAACTGTCGCAGTGTATGTACGCTGACTCGACCGGGCGGTGTATGTTCTTGCCGCTGGCGTGGCTGGGTACCTGTGTCCACCACTGTAGATCGCGACTGAGCTGCGGGGTGAGGCGGACGCGGCTTCCCCACTTGTCGCCAAGTACGGAGTGAAGTTCGCGTAGGAAGAATCTTGCCGCCGGAATAGCAAGAAAAAGGTACTGCGCCTGACCATCGAATGACTGGAGTTCCTTGACAGGTAGCCATCTGCTGTTTCTTGTTGCACGTTGCAGTAGGTGTCGAGCTTGTTTGGTTAGCTTCTGAAGCATTTCCGCTGGGGCGAGGAAGTAACATGTAGCTGTGTCGATGTCGATGCCCAGGTGGTGGCCGTATTGCGTCGGCTCCCAAAAACCCTTGGAGGGGAGGCGGAGAAGGCCGAGACTGGTGAGGAGGCGGTCGACGCGCTGACCGAACGCCAGAGCGAGCGCACGAGTGGCGGCGAAGAGGAGCAAGTCGTCCACGTAAGGTAAGAATTTTGCTCCGCGCCACCGCGTGTGTCGTAGGAAGCGCTTGCTCGGTCTGTCGCTGTCGGGTTGTGTAGGCTTCCCCTGCTGTGTCGTAAAACCACCGGGGTCTGGTTGTCGGAGGTGTCGTACGAATGTGTCCATAAACGCGCAAGAGTAGTAAGGGCTGAGCGACCAGCCCATCGGGAGGCCAACTAGTCGGTACAGTTGGCCGCGAACGTTTACTGTTAGGAAGTCGCGCTGCTCTGGCACGATGCCCATCGCGTAGAACCCGTCCTTGAGGTCGAAGGAGAACATGTAGTCGCCCTTTCGCGTAAAATAGCGTACGCCTAGCAGAGACTCCATCCGTAGTCGCTTTCTGACGCAGAAGATGTTCATGTGTCGCAGGTCGACGATAAATCGCCACTGATTGTTGCCGGGCCTGGCGACTAAGAAGAGTCTGGATACGTACTTGCTGCATGTGGTGCGTTCCCAGGCTCCCGTCTCCACGAAGCGCGCGAGCTCGGCCTCGACAAAGGTGAGTTGCTCGGGGGTAGCGTCTAGTAGTGAGATGCCTTGGTTGAACGGGGGTGGGGGTCGGTTGTTTAGGAAGGGAATAGTGATGCCCTCCCGGATCCACCGTAAGACATGTCCGCTCGCGCCGATATCTTTCCAGGCTTGCCAGTTTCGCCGCACGCAATGACGCATGTAGCTTGAATCTGGTGTGCAAGAATCGGCGCGGCGGGTCACCCCGTCATTCTTCCTTGTCGGCCTCGGTCTTCTTGTGTGCCTTGTCGGTAGAGGGGAGGGGGCGGCCGCCCGTGCGGGCCTTAGGCTTGGCCTTGGGTTTGTCCGGCTTGTCGTTCGGCCTGTCCGGTCTGTCTGGTCTAGGCTTGTCGGCCTTGAACTTGGCAGCTGCTTGCGCTTTTGCAACTGATGTGATGCTGACTTCGAGTCGTTTGTCCTCTAGGGCTGACAAGAGTCCGTCGACGACGTTGCCTCCACGGTCGGAGGCGATTGTGTCGAAGCAGCGTGTGTAGACGAGACGCTCCGCGACGCGTTCTTCTCCGGTGAGAATCTTCTTGGCCTTGAAGCGCATGATATAGGTGAGTCGCGCTTCCCCCGCTGAGGCCACTGCTTGATTAGTACGTGACGCTGCGTCGACGAGGGAGTAGGCGTAGGTTGTTTCGTCGGGGGTAGAGGTGACCGTGCGAAGCGTTTCCATAGCAGTTTCGAGTGCCGCGTTAGCGGCGGCCGTAAATACAACATAGCAGAGCATGTGTCGATACTCGTCGCGGGAAGAAATTCTCGCGTTGTCCGTAAAAAAAGTGTCGGCCTCGTCGTGTCGAGGGTTCCAGAGGCACGGGATTGTTGTGCCAGAGGGGGGTAGGCAGTCCGCGAACGCACGAGACGCGAAATATGACCACTCTCTAGGGTCGATGTACTCTAGAGGGGTGTTTTTACTATCAACTGGTAGAGCGTCGAGCTCGAGTCGTCCACCCGCAGCGCTGTCGGAATCGGCTGTGGGGATGGCTGAAGTAGTGTGTTTTGTTGGCGCGGCTGCGGCGGATAGAGTTTCGACCTGGGCTGCTAACTGAGATACAATCTGTGTCAGCAATTGCAGTTGGTCTGGCTGCTGTTCCGGCGCGTCAACAGGCGCAACGGGCTAGAGGTCAGTAGGCAATACCAAGCGGTCTGCCATTAGAACTCAAGGAGTGTGTTTTCGTGCGTCGTGGAGGAGACTCAAGTGATCAACACCTTGCGTGGCTAGCAAGGGCCACGATGCCGTTTGCGTGAGCGATAGCTCTCGCAAAAGGCAGTAGGTGGACACACAATCGCTGATGGTGTGTTATATAGTGTGCGGACATTTTACTGTCCGTGCGCGCGTGGGCGCTTGAACCGTTAGGGATATGTAGCGTCGGAGGTAACGCTTGTAACGGAGGTAACGCGGGTTACTTCGTAATTTAGCCCTGTAATTCAAACCTCCATATTACCAATATGACAAAAAAAAGAGTGAAATAACAGAACGTAAGCCCGAGGAAGAAGGAGGCATGCAACAGCACATCAAGCGTAACAAATTCATTATTACTTATTTTCTTCCCATGCATTCCTTACCGTTATTTATGTAAGAAAGTCTTCGTCCAGTGCGTCCCCAGAGCGGAACTCCGCTCTCCTCGCCCCTCCTGCGCCCTGCACAGATCATACAAAAGCCACAGCCTTCGCAGAGGCCCAAACAGTCTCATCACACCGAACGACGGGAGCAACTTACGTCGCATTGTGCGCGTCCCTCTCCGCCTCTCCATTTTCTACTACCAGTCAGACACCATGTACGGCTTCGCGAACTCTGCCCTCCTGGGTTCCCGGCTGCCTATGCCTATGCCGACCCGTGTGGGTCGTAAGGCTGGCGCTTCCGGCGCCTGTGCTGCGAAGCCGTTCCGCGTCTCCGCGGTACTGGAAGACACCTCCAAGAAAAACGACAGCCTGAGCATCTCTAAGGATATTCTTGACAAGGTGCGTCGCTTCAGACTGTTACCCTTCTACCCTCATAGCTTCGGAAACGCACCTGATCGTCAACGCCGGCAACTACTCCAGCTATTCTCGCCCCCGTCCGGCCAAACCCCTAATTTGTAATCCCTACTTACCCGAAATGTTCCGTCACCACACCTAAAGACACTGTGCCGCCTTCTTCCCCCTGTCCCTTGTCACCCACAACCGGATCGGACTTCGATCCCGTCCCCCCCCCCAGAGACTTTTACTCTATCCAGCCTCGAACTTTGTTTTGCCCAGGTGTGGAACGTAACCCTTTCTGTTCAGTGTGAATCGTCGCCGTGGCGGACTTATCCCTTCTACGTTTCCACCTGTCAAGGCCTGCAACCTCATCGCACCCTCACCTGACCGTTCACCCTAAGTCGCGTACGCCGCTGTCGCCAATGTGGTTCCTTACCGTCTAGGCGTACTCATATTGCTTTGTCAGCGGGCCCTGCCTTTAACACTTCAGCGTGTTAGTTCAAGTCGGTCTTCTTTAGGCGCCTATCTGCCGGTGGGTGCGGCCTTTGCACCAGACCCGCCCATACCGACGAGATCACGAGTATTTTCGGGATCCTCGGAGTTAAAGCCGAACGATAGTCTTCAGCCCGAAACATGCAGATCTCGAAAATGTTAAGGTTCCCTGACCTCAGCAGGCCCTGGTGGGCCGTCGTCTCATCAGCACGGCCAATAACGCGGATGTCATCCGCCACTGTCATCACCCGTATCTTCTATATCCGTCAGCCGTCAAGTGCCCATCAGTGCTTTCGGGTTTTTTAGACAGGCGACCTGTCGCGAGCTCCGTATCGCTGTTGCGGCTCAGGTGCGATAGAAGGTATTTTCACCTATCTAGTATGTACGACCTGACTTCTGGCTACATGTGGTTGAACAGGTGGAGTTTGTGGCGGGCGGCAGCAAGTTCACCTTTTCCAACAAGGAGGCTTATGATGGAACTGCCTTCGCTGCACGCGAACGCCTAGTGGAGTCCTTCAACAAGACCATGAAGTTCATGAAGTTCGTCCACGTGCTCTGTTGTACACCTGTCATTAAGCTTACACACTGAGTGTGGCACTTAGCACACAGAGAAGCACGCGTGTGTGTGACGTTAACCCGACATTGCTCTGATTTGTAGGGAGAAGGACCCCAAGTTCGTGTACTACCTGTCTGCTGAGTTTCTGATGGGCCGCTCCCTGCTCAACACGGTCTACAACCTGGGCCTGAAGGACCAGTTTGCGGAGTCGCTGAATCAGCTCGGCTACGACCTCGAGCAGCTGGTGGAGGAGGAGCGCGATGCGGCCCTGGGAAACGGCGGTCTTGGCCGCCTTGCTGCCTGCTTTCTGGATTCCATCGCCACCCTGAGCCTTCCTGGATGGGGCTATGGCATCCGTTACCGCTATGGTATGTTCAAGCAGGTCATTGACGACAATGGGTACCAGCAGGCAGTGCCTGACGTGTGGCTGACCACTGGCAACCCTTGGGACATCCCTCGTTACAACATTCAGTTCCCGGTGGGATTCTACGGCTCCCTCAAGGACGGCAAGTGGGTCCCGGGTGAGGAGGTGATGGCTCTGGCGTACGACACACCCATTCCTGGCTTCCAGACTAACAACACCATGAACCTACGTCTATGGGAGGCCAAGCCCAAGAACGAGTTCGACCTGGATGCCTTCAACACAGGCGCGTACGTGGATGCCATTCTGGAGAAGCAGCGCGCGGAGGCCATCAGCGCCGTGCTGTACCCTAATGACAACACCGCGGAGGGGAAGGAGCTGCGGCTAAAGCAGCAGTTCTTCTTCGTCTCGGCATCCCTGCAGGACATCATCGCCCGCTACAAAGAGTCGCACGTCGATCTGAAGGACTTGCCCGAGAAAGCTGCTGTTCAGCTCAATGATACTCACCCCACTATCGGCGTGCCCGAGCTCATGCGGCTCCTGATGGACCAGGAGGGCCTGGACTGGGACACCGCTTGGGACATCACGTACCGCACCATGAACTTCACCAACCACACCGTCATGCCCGAGGCGCTGGAGCGCTGGCCGGTGAAGGTGATGGAGAAGCTGCTGCCCCGTCACATGCAAATCATTGAGAAAATTGACAGCGCGTGGCGTGCGAAAATGGAGGAGCACTACATGTGGATGAAGGTAAGGAGCGCCGCCGTCGCACATCGCCGTATGAAGCACGCCTGGAATGGGAGGGTGTTTTGGGCTGGTAGCTTATATACTATACTGGTTGTGGGTTTATGGCTTCTACTTTTTGGTTATCACCTACGGTTCGGGGCTCTGTCGTGGGTTAGGGTCATGTGATATTTCCTACTTCCGAATGTTTTTTACAATTGTTTACGTGTTGCAAGATGTTGATACGCCTTGGTTGGGTAACTGGATTTATACTGGGGAGTGAACCCAGTATACTGGTGTCTTGACGTTTGTGCGTTTCGTGTATTAGGATGAGGAGGACGCTGCCAAGGCCGCCGCGGAGAAGGAAGACGAGAAAGAGGTAGTGGAGGAGAAGGAATCTAAGGAGCCCGTGATGTCAGAGTACGAGAAGAAGGTGAACAGCGTGTGCGTCATCCAAGAGAACCAGTGGAACAAGGGCGAGATGCTGGTCAACATGGCGTACATGGCCGTGGTGGGGTCCACGTATGTGAACGGCGTCGCTGCCATCCACTCCGATATCATTAAAAATCAGCTGTTTAAGGACTTCGCCGCGGTCTGGCCCGACAAGTTCCAGAACAAGACCAACGGCGTGACCCCCCGCCGCTGGCTCGCCTTCTGCAACCCCAAGCTGGCTGAGCTCATCACCGAGACGCTGGGCACGGACGCCTGGGTCAACGACATGTCCCTCCTCACGGTGAGTGATGCCTGCTAGCATACATGCACAGTACACAACGTAGCACGGCAGTGGTGATGGGTTCTGGTGAGGCAAAGCGGGGCGATGGTGCATTTGCTCATCTATGAGCAACGTTCATTATTTTGGCTGTGGGAGTGAAGTGACGCTTTTATTCTGGGGTGCTTCACAGGGGCTTCGCGCGTACGCGGATGACAAGGAGTTCCACAAGAAGTGGTCGGCTGTGAAGCTGGCGAACAAGGAGAGGTTGGCTTCCAAGATTTTGGCAGACACGGGCGTAGAGCTAAACCCCGAGAGCATGTTCGATGTGCAGATCAAGCGCATCCATCAGTACAAGCGGCAGTTTATGAACATCATGTCGGTCATCTACCGCTGGGACCAGCTGAAGAAGATGAGCCCCGAGGAGCGCAAGAAGGTGGTGCCCCGCAGCGTCATCATTGGTGGAAAGGCGGCCACCGCGTACGACATGGCCAAGCGCATCGTGCACCTCGCCAACCGCGTGGGTGACCTCATCAACGACGACCCCGACACCAAGGAGTACCTCAAACTGGTTTTTATCCCCGACTACAACGTCTCTTGGGCCGAGGTGCTCATCCCCGGCGCGGAGCTCAGCCAGCACATCTCCACCGCCGGCACGGAGGCCTCCGGCACGAGCAACATGAAGTTCCAGATGAACGGTTCGCTCATCATCGGTACCATGGACGGCGCCAACATCGAGATCGCGGAGGAGAGCGGCCGCGAGAACATGTTTATCTTTGGCGTAGGGGAAGAGGAGGTACCCAAGCTTCGCGAAGAGCGCGTCAAGGATGGCTTCCCCACCGACCCCCGCTTTGACTTCGTGCTCGACATGATCCGTGAGGGCACCTTCTCCAAGGGCGAGGACCCCGCTTACCTAGCCGGCCTGGCTGATGACATTGGTAACATGAAGATCGGAAACGACTGGTTCCTGGTGGCGCCCGATTTTGCCAGCTACCTGGATGCCCAGGCCGAGGCTGACAAGATCTACAAGGACCAGGACGAGTGGACCAAGCGGTCAATCCTGTACACCGCCGGCTCAGCCAAGTTTTCCTCCGACCGTACCATCGCACAGTATGCGTCCGAGATCTGGGGCATCAACCCCCTGCCCATGCCCGACGACTACCAGTAAACGAGTCGATTGGGGGCCCCAATGTGTCTGGTAGCAACCAAAGGCCACTCTGCAGCCGTAGACTTGAATGGTGCTTGTTTTAGGCAGCGCAGGTTGACTGGTGTGTCGGGTATGGAAATCGCCACGACCGCCTCTGTGCTTAGCTAGATTTAGTTCTATCGCAATTTTAATCCAAATTCACCGAATTCCAATATTTGGTAATATTGTTTTATGCTGAAGGTTTTCATATGTACCTAGTACTGCACGCATGGGAGTATGAATACGGGATTCATGACAGAATCGTATCTCGCTGTCGAGTACCACGACAAGCGAATTCGACGAGGTTTTCCACTTGGCCGTAACTAAGGAAGCCACACTGGATTGATCTGTCGCACTGAGGAATTGTACATGTTTTTCCTGCGAAATCTGATGCAGACACTCTCACCTTGTTTCAGTGCGAGGCGCATACCAACGACGTCGTAGATTCCATATTTTGCATGTATTTTTCTCACTCTCGTGTTTCAGTGGGAAGCGTCTCTGGGCTGTCTTCCCGTCTCGCGGCTCTCTGACGTCGTCTACGCATCTGGCGTAAACCGTCCTCACATTTCGTCGGCATTTTAGTAAACCGTCCTCACATTTCAGTAAATTGACTTGATGCGCTGCATGTTGATGCGGTCTTTTCCGTGTCTTCCCGTGCCCCCTCTTCGGTGATTTCCATTTGCGTGCAATTAACGACATGCGGAGGGTGAGGATATTCTTGCAAACAGTACAGGTATGCTCGTCCCGGCACTTCATTTAAAACGATTTCTTTACAAGAAAAAAACTTGGAAACCACCAATGAAAAAGGAAAAAGGAGGAAAAAACAAAAAAACCCACCGGTCTAAGCCCGGGGAACAGGGAGGCATGCCACAGGATCAATATCCCGGCACCAATAATCATATCCCGACATTTCATGTGATCCATTTCGCTAGCACATTTCAGCAATTATATATATTGCATCATATTATGTATATTGCAAATATTTTTCTTTTAAGAAAAAGCAGTGGAAACCATTCAAAAGGAAAAAGGAGAAAAATCCCACAGGCTTGAGCCCGAGAAACAAGGAGGTATGCCACAACATCGGCAATGCCCTCATGTAAAGCGTCGCGAAGACAAGAATCAAAAGTTCATGAAGAGCAGCATAAGGACGTTACAAGAATTCTCGCCGCACACCCCCCAAAACCGTCGAAAGGGAACACAAGTAGACCAACGAAGAAAATGTCGCATGCGGATATGACTGTCCGAACGCAATGAACGAGAGTCCGCATCACCCATAACATGGAAGCGGCGAGCAACCACCAAAACACCCCAACGATCATGTCATATCCTACCCCATTTAGCTAAGTGCTACACTCCTCCACAAAAGTCCGGACAAGATTTCGCACCTGCGCAAGTAGAAAATGCAATCATGCGTCGATTTTATTGACAAATATCCTGAAATCCCAGGCAATGCTTTTGCGCGCAAAATAAAATGCACCGACAACTGCGAGGGGCGAGTTCGAACACTGCCGGGCATGTGTATTTTGGGGTTATCGCGCCCGCACCCGTGCGGCACGCTCTTTCAAACAGTCGCCGTGCTTGGTAGACGAAAAGAGTAACGGGCGCACAACGCCGCAATATGAACGCTTATGCGACGGTCGCGCAAATATTATGCATAGGCGACGGAGGGAGGAGGTGTTGGGCAGGCCGCTGTGGGGGAAACGCAAGAAATCGCGTATGTAGACTTACCACCGATATGCGCACAACCCAAGGGCAAGCCGCTTTCGGCAACAATGTTCAAGCGATCATAACTTACTTATAATAGGTCAAATGTTTTTATAAAATGTACCGTTGGACGCGTCTTTTCAATGCGCGTCGAACGCACCTAATTTGGAGCTCAAAATCTCACAAATCGATTTGTTATGAATTATTTTAATTTACAAATTATTCCGGCACCGCTGAGCCGCAGTGCCAAGCAACACCCATCGAAGTCGGCTCACCTCCTGAGACGATTTGTGCGGGGTTTGTCGATATATGTTTACCAATTCTTCATTCCTATTGACCTCCGAGCCCAATTCCCGACGTGTGCCACGTGGGGCGGGTGTGGTTGGCACAAGCACATACCCAAGCATTCCAAACACCACCGTCAACGTGATGCGTCCCTAACGGCCAAGTTGGACCTCGCCCCTCCCCTAAGCCAATCGCCCTCGCATGTTTACAGCGTGCAGTGTTTATCCAAACCTGCGTCACGTGCGTTTTTGCTCGCCTGCTTTCCAAAACATCACCCGTGCCAGCGGCGTGAACTTCCGTGCTCTATTCACATACCCGCAAACCAAACCTCGCGCATTGAACACGGCACCCACGCCTCCAAACCCCTCCAAAATACCCCCAAAAATACGGTTATGTGGAACACAGAGAAGTATGCAGCTTGGTATGAGCGCTTGAGCAATGCCCAAGCGTGGCACTCAGAATGACGTGTGTGGTTCAGACAATTTCTTGGGAGTTTATGGGCTTAATTCGACAAACTCTACCGACAACACCCGCTTTAAGCTGAGGTCTAACCACCCCGGATGGCGGTTTACTGCTTGCTTCTCGGCTCTCCTACAATTGGGTGGTACTCGGGTATCGTCGTGCTTGACGTGGTGAGAGGGGAGCGTGTTCTTGACTAGCTTATGCTTAACATAATGCATGTCCGGACTTTTGTGGAGGAGTGTAGTATCCGACATTATTTATTTGGAATTGGTTACAAGAAGAACAAGATGAGCACGGACAGGGAAAATGGGAGGGGAAACAAAAGGGCAAGAGTGACAAGAGGATCACGGAACCCAAAGCACGGCAAAAGAAAAGCACTGCATTGTGCACAAACCTAGCATCTTAAACTAAGGAAACTCCTAGGCCACGCCGAGAATGCAACACGTGAAGGCGACAAACGGCGCCTCACGCGCCGCTCGAGGAAGCACGGGGACGCTTGCGGCCCATGGCGCGGGTGAAGAGCGCCGTGGCACGAGAAGGCATCCTAGCCGAGGAAGAAGCGGCCTCCACGCCGTCCGCAGCGGCGGACAAACCGCGCAAGACGTTGTCCGCGTGAGCAACATGGACGGCGAGAGAGATCTTTCGACGCCAGGAGGCCAACAACTTGCCCACATGCATCCCTTTAGATGCGGCTGCCTGCTTGGCTAGCTCCGTCAAGAAAGCCGTGGCGTGGCCGCCGAGAGTACCAAATTCCTTGACTGCAAAGGGAATGAAACGGATGTCGGGGCGACTCCTCAGCCCTTCCGAGTACTTCTCGAACTTGGTCTTCTCAGCATGGCGGAGAGCGACTTCGGGTGACGGGGGGCTAGAAATCCGAACAAACCGGAAACCACGGCATCAAGGGAAACTTTTGAGCCTCGGATGCCGTGATAGTGCAAGACATCCACATCCGCGGGGAGACCGTCGTTGCCGTTGGGGAGTTCAACTAATATCGTGGGATCTGTGAGAACCTCGACGCCAACCCCGAGTGCGCCACGAACCTCGGAGATGATTTCCGCGAGGGCCGTCACTAACCGAGAGTGAGCGCTGTGGACCGAAGCATCTCCGCCGCATCGAGCCAAATGGTCCGCAAAAGCAGTGGCCCACGCAACGTCCGACATGTCAACACCCGCCGACGAGAACGCACCCCGCATAACTTGAACCGAGCGATGGCAAGAAGCACAAGCAGTGGGGGAGCGTAGAGTGGAGAGGATGCGGGATGAGAGTAGGCCGAAGATGCGACATACCGCGACGCGGAAAACTGCGTCGTGGTGCTCATGGAACTTGTCACGTAGCTCGCCAAGGCGACCAGAAGTAGGCGGGTCCGAAGCCAAAAACGCAAGGGCGCCGTGGCCGAGACGGGATACAAACCGCCAAGACTCCGGCCCAGCGCGGTTGGAAAACGTGGGAGCGAGCTTCGCGAAGCGAAGCAAGTTGACGCGCTCACTGATGTCGGCTTGTAGCTTTGGAAAGATGTCCGTGGCAAACGCAGAAAGGGGTACGAGCGAGAGTAGGCCATCAAGGGACCGAGAAACCTGCTCGTTGTTTGATCGGGCTTATGCTGCGCAGCCTGCGCGAGCCACCGTTGGACGCTGCGGGGGGGGCATCGCTAAGGCTGTGGTTATCAAGGGTTCAGACTCGGCGAGAGCGTGAGAACCGCACGCAGCATCTAAGCGCGCCCACGACGAAGCGAGCTCTAACGACCACATGGGTTCGTTGTCACCGTCGTCTCCGTCCGGTGTACCATGCCTTCGGGACACCGCTGTGGTCATAGCAGTCGCTAGCCGTCCATACATAGTCGGCTCCATCGGAACTTCGTCTTGGGAATCCCCGCGCACGCGAGCATCTTGTGCTGTAAGGAAACGGATAGCTGAGCGCAATGCCAAACCGGCCGCGCCGACATGAGCCGCATCCGCCAAGGCGACCAAGTCCCCCACCCCCATGCCTCCGAAACGTATGGGAAGAGACATCTCGGAGCGAGTGTTGCGGGGCAGGCTAGCTGCGGAAAGGCCCAATATCTCAGCCGCCACATCTAGGGTAGCATTGTCAGCGCGCTCGAGGAAGGTCACGACGGTATCACCATAGCCCTCACTCCTGCCAAGACCTCGGGGGACTGTACGGGCAAAGTGTCCGAAGCGGGGGTGCAATGTTGATGGATACGAAGCGCAGTGTGAGAGTGCTGGTGAGCCGCTAGACCCCTTAGATGTTCGCCGTAGGCCTCATACTTAAGGCCGTTTCGAACACCTCTCGAGCAAAATCGGATGTACCCATTGGCCCCCCAATACTTTCGTCCCTTCCGTGGAGACATTTACTTTTCGCATGATGTGGCCGTTGGGCAAGTTATCGAAAGCATCACCGACACCCAAAGGGGAATACAAACAGTTTTTGCGGATGGTTACTGTGAGGCCGACGCTAGCATACGCCTCCGGCATAGCGTCGCCAACAGCCACGAGAGACGCAGTGGGTCCCATGAAGTGACCATCATCAAAATAACCGCAGACAACGGATTCGTTCGGGGCAATCGCAGCCAGCTGTTTGTATACCCGGGAGGCAAATATTGCGAAGAACATGGCCCCGAGAACGCAACCTTGATGGACTCCACGGGTACTCGGGATGCACATGGCCGGGCCGTGAGCATTTGATGAGGCGTAAACGTACAAGGTAGATGAACGGTCATACAACATAGTAGCGACGCGGAGCAACGGTCGAAGCGCAGGATTTTCTGACAACTCCACAAACAAGGGACGCCGCAAGAACTCGTTGAACGTGTTGGATGCGTCGCCTTGCATGTCCGCCCAGTCCGGTGAAGCGTCAAGCGCGGCTCGAACCATGAAATGTACGATCTCAACCCCGCCGCGGACGCCGACCCCAAATTGGTGCCGAGCAGCCAACCATTGAGACACTTCGTCACCAATTACGGCGAACACCGCGCGATTCGCGAAACGAACTAAAACGGCGCCAATTCCAATCGGGCGCATCGTCCCCTTTTGGTCGCGAAGCTCTTGCTATTGTGCGCGTCGTTGTTCGGGATCAAGCTTGTCTAGCGGGATAAGTGTGGCAGAGGCAAGGAATGAGGCAACGCCTGGTGGAACCTCTGCATTCACGATGGCTTCGGCTAAACCGGTGAGAGTGCAAGGGGAACCCAACGCGCGAAGACTTTCAAACCTCCAACCGTCGACGTGAGGACTATACTTTCGAGGGCATCTAGCAACGACCTCCATAATATCAACTTCCGAAGCACGGAGTTTAATAATACGAGGGAGGGAGAAGGGATCCGGCAACACGTCCGCGAGGTCATCATCGTCTTGTGGGTGCAACCGTGATAATTCCTCGTGCACCCCACGGCCACTTGCAACGGGGTTGGAGTTTAGGGCCTCCATAGCACGACGGTACTTCCCAACCGCAGCTAGACTAGCCGCCCGGTTGGCGACCTTGGCCGAGACGCCGTTATAAAAGGGTTGCGAAGGGGAGATGGGGTCGGTACCGGCCCTCGAAAGTGAGGTAGGTGGCGGTGCCCGCCCATTGGTAAGGGATGCGTGGGCGCGAGCGGCGGAAAACAATGTATCGAGGTCTCCTGACGCCCAATGGGCTAAGCGGTTGTCACGGTAATCAGCGACCGGGTCAGGGGGCAGATGCCCCGGATAAGTGAAATCAGCCATGGGGCGCAAAACTAAGCGCGGAAATAAAAGCAATGCCGCCCAAGCCGCTTCTGCGGAAGCCCCGTGGGTGGCCCTACCGCGGAAAGACGAAACGCAACCGACAAGCTCCTCGAAGACCGGCTTGACGAGGCGTACCACCGAAGGGAAGACGCCGTTCGAGGACGTACTAGATCGGAAGGAAAGGAGGTAGGACTCGAAGAAGGCTTTGGAGTTCTCCCCACCAGTGACCTTGTGGTCAAGTCACCATTGGGCAGCGGGGGGCAAAGACTGAGGATGCGGCGGGGATGGCCGACCGCGCGGAAGCGAAGCACCGCATGCCGGCGGTTGGGAGGGTGTAGTATTGCGGCGAGAGCAAGAATGTTGGTGTCTACTAAGGCCACCACTCCAAAAGTATCGTCCGCAAAAAGTACACGGCGCGAGAAGGTGGCGATCGGCATCCACAACTGGGCAATTGTCAGGCGCGAAGGTGCACGTTGTCGCGGGGGAATTTAGATGGGCGCACAACGCTTGAAGGGTCGGGAACGACGCGGAGCAATCAACGCACCTCAAAGAAGCGGGGGAGCGCATTGTGGGAGCGGGGGTTAAAAACCGACACGGAGTGTTGCCAGGTCGTAAGGCATGCGAAGGCGCTTGAGCATTAGGTGACGATGTCGGAAGGTCACCCGGGGTGGGGCCATAGGGCACGACCCGGCCCCACCGCCGGGCGACCGGCCTAAAGGTGGCGGTGGAGGACACCGATGACTATGTCCCGGCTGGGTCGCCGTGGCGGCCATCCGGGGTGGCACGTGTGTCGCGTCCTAAAATAAGTAGAGCACGCGGGGTCGAAGAAAGGGGGGGGTGTGTGGCTTGGTCTATACCGGAAGTCGCCGGAGGTGGCGGTGTGGCGTGCCTTGGAGGGAAGATTCGCCGCCGACGTGGTGGGCTCCTCGATGCCGGTCCTTCGCGCCTCTAACCTCGCGTTGGTTGTAGTGGGGAGCATTGGAGCCCGCGATGGAGATGCTCAAGAAAAGAGCAAATAAGGTGTTTGGTACCCGTGTACCAATCACCGCAATAGTCGGATGGAAACTCCGTCATACAACGCCGTATAGTAGTGGGGCGCCAAGCAATAACGGATGACCTTGCAAACTGCAGGGCGCGCGCTCGCGCGCGCGCGGGGGGTGCGGAGCGAGGAGATCCCCTCTAGGGTCGCGTGGGATAGTTGCTTACAAAAGGCAAGAATGATATGTATGGGAGGTGGGGGATCCCTGGTTGATGCGAGTGATGCGAACGTGGGCGGCGATGCATGAGATGGGATTGGGTCCGGATGTGACATTTGGTTGGAATTAAATATTGTTTACACATAAATTCGAATGTGTGATCGCTAGTTAATTCATACATATAATATGATATGATGAATGTGTCAATCCTCGGGTAAATGAATGCTTGGGAGAGCACAAGAGTCACGACGGCACGCACGCTTGGTAGTGCGTGAGTGTACTGTCGGGGTCCTTGCCGTCTGCCGTCACAACGATGGGTGGCGCGGTGGCGGGGTGCTCTTCCTTTAGATGGAATCGCAGTTCTTCCATAGTCGCCTGCTTTGCGTCCAATGCGGCAGCGGTGAAGTTGCACTCGCCGCGATGGTGGGAGAAGAACTTGAAGCACGGGTACTCCGCGTTGTCGAAAAGTAGAATGAATGGCCGTTCGAAAGCGATGGCGAATACCCTAAGGGTGGAATAGAGCATCCACGAGCTTACGGGTAGGATGGTGCCGGGAGAGGGCGGTTCCTCATCGAGAGTGGGCCGTAGCATATTTTGAATCTCGTCGTCTAGGTCGGTAGTGCCTTCGAGGAACAAGAACTCCTTGGAGTAAAGCTGCCTGACGTCGCAGCTGTGGAGGAGCTGCGTGGCCGCGAGAGTCCGGAGCTGGTTCAACAAGTCCCACGTGTGTCGGTTGTGGGAAATGGACAAGCCGAACGTTGGATGTGGTATGATGCGCATGGCGACGGCCACCGTTGTGAAGCCGCACGACCCGTCCGCCGGGACGTCTACAATTCGTAGGGCGTTGTCTTGGAGAAAGGCGTCGCGTCCCCGTAGCGTTGGAGACGGGGTCGGCGAGCATGCTAAAGGCGGCGGCGTCGGAAGGCGTCGGACCACTCGGGTGGTAGATGTCGATGTTGGCTGGGCCCTGTTGTAAGTAATACCGCATACGTATTAGTTGCAGATAGCTACTGTAAGCTACTCTAGATATGATTAGTACATGTCTAGATCGGACATACCGATAAACTGTTTGACTCGGTACAGAGCTGTCGCTAGGCTACAGCTCTGACACTTCTGTTGTCCCGACACCACGCCTGTAGGCTGGTTGTCGCCTTAACTGTTCCGTTTGCGGGACTGTGACTGTAACTACGTTTGCGTACGTTATCTTCCACACTAACTGTGTTTGCATGGTTCAATAGGTTATGGGCCCCCGCCTCACGTCACTCACGCGCGACAACCTGGTTCGGCGAGCTGCGATCGACAGCTCTCCCGCAGAAGGCAAGTTTCTTTAGACACCTAGTACTTTCAACCTGTAGTCGGCGGTATCGCCAGTATAAACTGCGATTTTTAAAACCCGCCACCACCCTCTTAAGCCAGCCACCCGCCGGAGATAGCCAGCCAACCACACCGACGCACTCGTCGTGTGTGGACAGGGTGCACACAGGTCCAAGCTGGAGAACGGGGGGGTGCACTGTCGGGTGAATACGCATCCACAGGTCGCACGCCAGCCGTAGCTTACCTTTTATTTCTATTTTTATACTAGCCTCGCGCATCAGCCACCTCGCGCAGCGCTCCACCTGTCCTGGCCTTGGCCTCGACTTGTGCCCCACACTGGGTGGAGGATACAGAAAAGGTGCTCTGAGACACCCCGGGGCTACAGGCCGAGGGGTCGGCGGGCATCAGGCCGTCTCTTAGCATACCGCTGTTAGGCACAAGTCCGGCTAGCGGTTTTTACCGCTGCCTGTTTTTTCCTTCAGCTCTTTCTTTTTTTTCCCTCTGTCGAAATGGAGCAGAAAAACCCGCCTGATTCACCTGCTGCTTCCCCTGAGTCAGGCTCTCACCAGAGCACCCTCGATCACCCCCCCGATACTCTCGCGCTGCTCGTTGCGCAAGTGGCGAGCTTAACTGCTCGTGTCGACTCGCAGTCGGCCGTGGGTGCTGTCGTTGCTGCGGGTGCTAATCCGCACCCCCCTGTAGCTCAGCGCCGCCACGATGCCCCACTCGAACCCGTCCGGCACAGCCACGACGGTCACACCCTCCACCTGAGTGACCATACCCAGCCTGGTTTCGTAACACCGGACGCAGAAACACTCTTTCCTGCTGCAGCCCCTGTTACCGACCCCACAGTCGCACAGCGCCGCCACGATGCGCCCCGCGAGCCCGCGCGTGCCGAGGCGCACTACGACCCCTCGCGTCACGCCATCCGGGTTGATCACCTCCCACCACCTCCCCCCTTCCCCCACGCCGGATACGCCCTTCACCACCCCGGCCCCCAAATCACGGACGCGCCCTCTCATCTTATCCACCCCTACCGTGACCACCCGCACTCGTACGGCCCGCCGCGTCCCATGGCCGGCCGCTCTCCCTTTCCCGGTGGCCCACCTCCTCCCTTTCATGGCCGACACTCTCCCCCACTCCAACATGGCGACCCCAACCCCCGGGGCCGTCGTCGCCCCACTATCGACCCGGTGGTCATCAACCGGGCGGCACACGAAGCCCCCGGCTTCGACAAGGACGCCCTCAACCGGTCCATGAAGATGTCGGTCCCCGTCATGTGCCCGACCACGGACTTCAAGCAATGGAAGAGGACCTTCCTTAATTTCCTCTCCATCAAGGCCGCATACCTCATTCCTCAGCTGGCCATCCGCGACTCCGGCGTCTGGCTCGACGAACAAGCGCAACACTACGCCTACACGCTGCTCCTCCATGCAGCCAGCGCGAATAAGCGCGCTGACCAAGCCATGAAATGCATTTCTCCAGCACGCCCAGACTGCGCCGCCGCCGCGTGGGACATCCTTTGTGAACGCCTTGACTGTCGGTCTTTTGCTCGCTCCTTGTCCCTCTTGGACAATCTCACGGTCAGACAGCGCCCCGGTCAGTCACTCAGTGACTATGTCCACTACATGCGCCAGACCTTTGACGAGTACAACGACACATGCCAGTTGGCTGATGGCTCCGTTGCCATCCACCCCCACCACCTCGGTCTCCTCATGCTGCGCGGCATTTCTAGCAGCGGCCCACACGGTCAGGCGAAGCAATGCGTCATCAACGCCTTCGACACGGACTACATCATGTCGGCTGATGAAGTTATGGCGAGCATTCTACACCTTGCGCACAACATGGAAGACAACCCTGCTCCGGACGCAACCGCTCCGGACATATCACCTCCTCCCATCTCCGCGTTCGTCGCTGCGGGCCGCGGCTCGCACAGCGGTCGAGGCCCACCACACCGTAACCCTCGCGGCCAACGACCCAACAAGTGTGGCGTTTGTGGCAGCCTCCACCATCTCATGTCCGCGTGCAATGCCACTGATGACGCTATTCTTAAGTGGAATCTTGCCAAGCGTAGGCTGACAGTCCAGAAGTACGGCGCCGCCGACGGCACCCCCTCTGCTCACGCTGCGCTGCTGAGCGACGTCCCTGCCGACGACGCCCCCGCCGATGACACTGATTGCCTACCCACCTTCGCAGACTGCGTTGATGACGACGCTGACGACGAGGTGAGTGTCCCATTCAGCTCTGTGGCATTCTCCTCTTCCCTCGCCCCGGGTCGTAATCTGTCACAATTTTGGGTCGTTGATTCCGCCTGCTCGATTAACCTCACTGCGTTCCGAGATGACTTCGTGAAATTCACGCCCCCCTCCACTCCCTCTCGCGTGGGCGGTGTCGGCGTTGACGTTAAGGGCAGTGGCTCAGTGCGACTTTCTGTCAGACTTGCCTCTGGCCAGCTAATTCACCGCACTGTGTATGCACTCTACACCCCTGACCTGTCATCTCGTTCAGCACAGCGTATCGGCAGACTCCTTAGTGTCAGCTGGATGCAAACTCACAGCGGTTGTGAATTCATATTCCCCTCCAACTCTGACACTGGTTTGCTTTTGGTACCCACAGGCATGGGTATGCTAGAACCGTCCGGAAACGGTCTCTACCTCCTTCCCCACCAGCCGGCCCTCCCTTCCAGCCCATCCGCCCCGCCGGCACTTGACCCCTCCCCTCAGGTTGCCCTTACTGCCCAGTGTGATCCCGTCCTATGGCACCGTCGATATGGCCACCTCAACATGCAAAGCCTTCAGGCCCAACACACTCACGGTGTCCCGACTAGCCCTGTGTTAACTAGCGCTGTAACCAAAGTTTCGTGCGACTCTTGTCTCCTTCACAAAGCCACAGCTGCACCACGCAACACAGCCGCTTGCGCGAAGCCACCCCTACCCCCCCCGCCAACCCCTCGCCATGCTCGGCTCCGCTCCCACCCCATTCGCTACGGCGATATGGTTGCCCACCTGTCCGACTACCCACCCACACTCGTAACGGCGTGTTGTGATCCTGAACAAGGAAAAGCTCAAGAGGACATCTTTGAGCACCCTCACGTCCCCGACCTTGTCACTGGTCCCCCACACACACCTGCCGGCACGTCCCCTACTGCCATCGCCCTCCTCTCCGCCCGAGAGTGTGTGGAACCAAAATCCTACCGAGCTGCACTGGACAGCGCCCAAGCCACCCAATGGCAAGCCGCTATGCAACAGGAGTATTCCTCCCTCATCAGCAACGGCACGTGGGACCTTGTGGACCTCCCCCCCGGCCGCATGGTCGTTAACAGCATGTGGATCTTTAAAGTCAAGTCGGATACAGCCGGCGACGTCTCCCGCTTCAAAGCGCGGTTCGTCGCCAAGGGGTGCAGTCAACGCGCTGGACTGGACTACACGGAGACCTTCTCCCCGGTCATCCGCATGGCCAGCCTGCGTCTCTTCCTAACCATTGCAGCCGCCCGCGACCTTGAACTCTGCCAACTGGACATCGACACAGCGTTTCTCTACGCCCCCATCCGGGAGGATGTGTACATCCGCCAGCCCCTCGGCTTCACCGATGGAACGTCCAAGGTTTGTCACCTCAAGCGTTGCCTCTACGGCCTTAAGCAGTCCCCCCGCGAGTTCAACATGCTACTTCGTGCGTGGCTCGTCGACCATGGATGGCAACAATGCGTTTCTGACCCGTGCATCTACATCTACCGCGCCGGCCACGTCTTCGCCATGATCGCCCTGTACGTCGATGACATTCCCGCGGCCTGCAATGATGCCACCTGGCTCGCATCGTTCAAAGCCCAACTCGGCACACGGTTCAAAATCAAGGACCTAGGCGACCTCTCCCAACTCCTCGGCATGCACATTACCCGCGATCGCTCCACGCGCACAATCTCGCTGGACCAGTCCAAGTACCTGCGCGACATCCTCGCCAAGTACGGCATGTCTGACTCTAAGCCGTCGTCCCTTCCGATGGACCCAGGCTTCCTCGCCGGCCTTACACACTTGAACTCGCCTTCTCTCACAAGAGTGGTCAAGGACGTCTACCCAAGCCTCCTGGGCAGCCTTCAGTACGCCGCCGTTTGTACCCGCCCCGATGTCTCCACGGCATTGAGCATCCTCGGCTCTGCCCAAGCCTCGCCCACCGAGGCACACTTGCAGGCTCTGAAAAAGGTCCTCCGCTACCTCCATGGCACCATCAACATGCGCCTGACGTTGGGGGGGGGCATGGACCACAGTCTCCAACTCACAGGCTTTGCCGACGCTGATTGGGCCAACGACAGCAGCACCCGCAAGTCTCGCTCGGGCTATCTCTTCACCCTCGGACGCGGGCCAATCAGTTACAAGTCCAAACAACAGACTTGTGTGGCTCAATCCACGTGTGAAGCCGAGTACTACTCTGCGGCTGACGCCACCAAGGAGGGACTCCACCTCCGACAACTCTTGGGGGAAATCTTCGACTCCCCTATCACCGAAACCACCACCATCTGGGAGGACAACCAAAGCGCCATTGCATACTCCCAGAATGCCTTGGTCAGCGAGAAGACTAAACACATCGGCCTGAAGTGGCACTTTCTCAAAGACCACGTGGAGCAAGGGACCATCAAGTTGAGGTACCTCCCCACTGACCAGATGGTGGCTGACATGCTCACCAAACCCCTCCCAGGACCTGCACTAGCACGACACCGAAGTGCGATCCTTGGAGGACAAGACCCAATGCAACGCTTCATCCCGTAGCTACCTTCAGGGGGAGTGTTGTAAGTAATACCGCATACGTATTAGTTGCAGATAGCTACTGTAAGCTACTCTAGATATGATTAGTACATGTCTAGATCGGACATACCGATAAACTGTTTGACTCGGTACAGAGCTGTCGCTAGGCTACAGCTCTGACACTTCTGTTGTCCCGACACCACGCCTGTAGGCTGGTTGTCGCCTTAACTGTTCCGTTTGCGGGACTGTGACTGTAACTACGTTTGCGTACGTTATCTTCCACACTAACTGTGTTTGCATGGTTCAATAGGCCCGGCGTTTGCGAGGTCGTGACGGCGGAGATGGCGGCCGATGGCGGCCGTGCGCGTCGTTGGCGATGTGAGGAGCCTCCGGCAGGGAAAGACGATATTGTAGCCCATCGTCGTATGTTGGCGGATTGTCGTTGTGAAGGCTCCGTAGAAGCGCGTCGGCGAGCGCGACCGGGGCGGTGGCATGTGTGTCGGCTGCGAGGGGCTGGAGGGTGGCGGTGTACTCGGCACGGAACATGTGGTCCGTCGCGGTCACGTCTGCGTCGGGATGCCAAGCTCTGCGCAAGCGTTCTTTTGCTTTTCCCGCGCGGCTTTGTCAGCGCCGCGGGGCCAAAGGGGCAGCAAGATGGTCAAGGCGTCGAAGGTGCGAAGGCGGCTCATAGCGACGACCACGCTCGAAAGGTTTTTGGCGCTGGCGTTCGGCGGGCGTAAGTCTAGCACGTACGTCTTGTCTCGCCAGAAAGTTGCGCCTTGCGCGAAGAAGTCCGTGAAGGCGATGTCCGGAATCATGCTGAAGCCGACGCGCTCGATTTGGATGCTCTTGACAATGGACCCGCTCTCAAGGCGAAAGGCGGTCGGGAAGCGCAGCGTGACGTACACGGTTGTGGGTAGGACTGCAACATGGCCGTCCGGAAGGTCGTGACAAACGCGGTGCAGAGGGATGCCGAAAGTGTGCGGACGCACCACCATGGCACGCGGCATGCCTCCGAGGGTAACATCCGGCGCGTCCGGCGATGGGTGTCGCGCGGTCACGTCATCCAGCAAGAGAGCGACTGCGGTGGCGCTGTTGTTGTTGGAATAGAAGCAATCTATGTTTACGCTTTGCCGGAATATGTACGGCATGCCGTTGTAGAAGTACATAACGCTCGGAACGTCTCCCGTCTTGTTGTGTGTCAGGCGGCCGAGGAGGGCGCGGAGGCAGCGATCGGTGACCGGCGTCCAAGCGTCGTCGCGGCCAATGCGCATCTTGTCTTTGGCGCTCCATCGGATGAGTTGCTGTTGATCTTCTGCGGCGCGACGCGGAAGCAAGGCGTGGACAATAGCGTCGCCCACAGTATGACGTAGCACCATGAAATGCGCGTTGCGAAGGTTCGGGTGGTGGATGGAGGCGGGTTTTTTTGGTGCTCCAATCGCGCAAGCGTTGATGCCGTCAAAGTCGGCGTCCGTGAGGCGCCCGCCCCGTAGGCGGTCGTTGAGAGCGGAGAGGTCGGGCTCCATACGGAACTGCGTTTGTAACATCACGGTGGTGTGCACCTGACCGAGAATGTGGCGGCCGCGCGCGTTGCTTACGAAGTGGGTGTCCCATCCGGGGCCATCGCGCTGGGCGTTCGCTGCGGTACGACTGGCGGCGTCGGCCGCCGTGCCGGCACGGATGCCCCCGTTGCCTTGAAACAGCGGTGCGCCGTGAACCGGACGATTCTGATGGTGGTCGCCCGTCAGAAGGACGCCAATCCCGCCAAACAGAGAGTGGGAGGTGTCCGGCGTGCGGCCGCAGTCTCGCATGGTTAAAAAGAGTTGTTGCTCAATGGCCGCCAAGTGCTTACCCGTCATGGTGAATAGCTCGTCCACGATGAGTAGACGGATGTCTTTCTATGTCTCGTGAAGATCCAACTTCGCTCGCGTCCCCCGCATCGGCGTGTCGTTTCCCCACCTCAATTTGAAAGGGTCGCTCGATGTGCCGAATACCATGTTAGCGGTGGTCGCTCCGATGTCGCCTATGAGGTTGATGACCGCTCGATGGGTGTATGCGGTGATGGCAATCCATCGTGCGACCCCGTGCTGGTGCGCGAACCACACGATGGCGATGACCGCCGCGCTCTTCCCGGTCCCAGGCGGCCCGATCTGTTTCATCCGCAAGGGGGGCACCGCGGATATGCTGCCTTCGTTGCTCAATAGGTCCAACAGGTATTGGCATCCGAGATGGAGAGTCATGTGTTGCTCCTTCGCGACGTGAAACAGTTCCGCCGTTTCTTTTATGCTGGGCTTGTGCGGAAGCATGTCCCATGTTGGGCGGCTCGAAGAAGTGGGTGCCGAGGCGCCCGCGACCGGGGTGAATGGCCGCGGCTCGACGCTGACAAAGGTGGTGGAGGCGCGGCCCGAGGCATCGGCCCCATCCCCCCCGACGCCGGCTGTGTTGTCGGCTTCACCTTGTCGTTCGTTCGCGGCGCGGCTCCTGTAGCCCTTAACGTCATGTTTCCACCTCGCCTCGTGGTCCTTGAAGTGCTCGGGCGTGGCGCGGACGGTTGCGATGTTTCGGGTCGTCTCCTTCGAGGGTGACGGCTTATCATGGCGCAGCATCACTCGAACTTCTTCTGCGTACTCAGCAGCCATAGTGAGTTTCCCGGTGCGGCTGGGCACGGCCTCGGGCAAGTCCACGAAAACTTGTAGGGTGGGATCGGCTTGGTGTGAGTGTTTTTGGTGCATTTTTGGCGTCCCGGCGTCTGTCTCAGCTTGCCGCATCTCGTCGCGCTGCACGAGCACATCCGTCCGGGCCGTATTTTTGGCGCGGACGATGTCATTGTTGTTTTCGAGGAGGCGGTCGCACACCCGGCGGCGCTTGTCTGTCATTGCGGCGCGCTCTCTTTCCCACGCGACCATCCATTTGTACCTTGTACAACGGGGTCGTCATCTGCAACGTCTCCGTCGTGAACAATGGAAAAAGCTTGATGATACTCTCCCTCGCCAAATATATGAATTAGAAATATATATATATATACATAAATTGACGTTTATATATATATTTCTAAAATGGTGTATATTATAAATAAATAATATACTATGTGTTAACTTATACTCTATTCTTCACAATTATACTACATGTTAACTTACATATTCAAACACAACCTTTCATCATATTTATTACTTTTGGTCGGCTTCGGAAACGCGACGAAGTGGCCATGCAAGGCCTTGTGGCGGAAAGGAGCGCAATTTCGGTAGCTATTGTCTTGTATGGTGATCAGGTAAGAGAAGGTGACCACAAACCCAACAAGCGCCCGTTCGACGAGCGTAAGTCCAACTTGTTGCAACCCATGGGGGCAACATCCTACGTCCAAGGATCGGATACTTTCGGTAGGGAGGTTTTTTTTCCGGAGCGCCATGTCGCACTTCCTACACACATGAATGTCTTCCAAATTCGAACCATGATGTATTTCCGCCACCACTAGACGATGGTCGTCCGACATCCGGCGGGGCGGTCTACTAGTCGCCGCTTTCACATCACCGTAACGTCCAAGCATAGGCTGTCGATAGCGAGGGAAGCTAATGTTTCCTACTGTAAGACTATCTGTCCCAGGACCTAATAATTGCAAAAGCGGTTGGAGGCCAATTTCATTGTTCCTGTAAGTAAGTATTTCTGTATGATTACTATATAAGTTCTATAAGTTTTATAAGTCACAAATAATACTATTAGGATTCATTATTTGTTTCCAAACAAAGTATCAACCAGTAAAGAAGAAAGGAACACAAGCACATAAGCAGGAGAGGGAGAGAGATATTTGTACATAATTAAGTTATGTAAGTAAGTATATCTGTTTGATACTGTATACTACTACTGTATTCGAAATATCAATCGGCTATTAGCGATATTTTATTATATCAAAGCCAACACGTTTCTTATTCCTGAAAATGCGGAAAAACGTTCCGAATAACGGACAGTCAATAGCCGAAGATATAACGAGCGATGCACGACATTTTCTGCCGGTACATTTGGTACGTTTTGGTACGTTTGGTACGTTTTGGTACGTTTCGGTACGTGGTTGTACGTTTGGTACGTTTTAGTACGTTTCGGTACGTCGGCATGCCGCGTCGGATTTTTTGATATGAAGCTATCCCTAGAGGGAATAGTGAGCTCCGAGTACGGATAGTGATTGGATTGAAGTTCGCGGGCTGAAAGAGGTACTGAAGTTGTAGTACCCGTACAAGGATAGCGATGACGCGTGCCGATGCCTTGAGCATTGCGGAAGGGGGATGACCACGCGCGGGCGAAAGTTGTAGCGGTACTGGTAGCGGCCAAGGATCTCGAGGATGCCGATAATAGGGACGGTACGGGCAGTTGTACCCGGTCGCGGGTCGAGCGACGAATAAAAGATCCCGGGAGGGTCACGCTAGCGATGGTACAAATAAAACGCACCGGAGCCGCCGACGGCGAGTGACCGCGGACGATAAAAATGAGAATTTTATGTTTAGGTACCGCGCGATGCCACAACGTAGGAGAGCGCCGAGACAAAAGCAAACACGAAAAGGCGGGCATGCGTCGCGCTCACCGCTACCAAGTGCCGTGCTCGCGGGCTCCCGACCCAAGCTCAGCCGCACATGCGCATGCGGTGGCGGCGGCTTATTTCCTTTAAATAGTATCCGTATTTCCTTTAAATAGTATCCTAGCGATATTCAATAACTCTTTTATTGTCATCACGGCAATACCACTGTATCGCCGTATTTCCCCCGGACAGTACAGAGTTACTAGCAATATCTCTTCTAGATAGTTCGTCTCTAGATAGTTCAAAATTTTCTTACAAGAAAAAGCAGTGGAGGCCACCAAGCAAGAAAAAGAAAGAAAGGAAGAAAAAACCCTAAGCCCGAGGAACAGGAAGGCATGCCACAGCATCAGCACTGCCTTCCTGAAAAGCGTCGCGGAGATAAGAACCCAGAGTGCCATGAAGAGCAGCAGAAAGACGTTGCATGAATTCTCGTCGCACATCCCCCAAAAAACGCCGAAACGGAAGAGAAGTAGATCGACGAACAAAATGCTGCATACGGACATAACTGTCAGAGCGCAAGGAACGAGAGTCAGCGGCCCCCATGCCAGGGAAGCGACGTACAGCCACCAAAATAGCCAAGCGATCGACCAACTCAGCCGCCATCGGCGCCAACCGGCCCCCATCCTCCATGGCGAAGGGGTAGTAGTCATGGACCGACTGAACCGAAGGCGTGCCAAGCAAAGCGGAAGTGCGGAGGTCCGCATCAAGTTTGCCTTGCTGAGCTCCCAATGCAAGGCTGCCAGGGAGAGGAAGGCGAGCACCTATACGAGGAACGTTGGTGTTCGTGCGAGCACTTGTAACCGTCACATCAACAACAAGATGGCGGTGCGGAGCCATGAAGTCCAACCAAACCACATCCCCAGGACGATCACGTGAAGCTCCCGACCGAATACGGCGGACCTCCAACCGCAAGTCCCGGCCCTTAGTAGCCCCCGCTTCAAGCATGAACTCTTCAAGCACGTGGACAATGCGGTCATGGAGTTGAATGATATACCAAGAGCACGGGCACCGGGGGATATGGTCCATGAGCATAGCGGCTGTTGAGCGCTCACCCGACATAAAGATGCCCGATACCGTCGACGAAGATCCATACCCGCGAGATTCTGAAGGGGCCTCATTGCACCGAGGGCATTTTCGAACATGAGCGGCGCGCTCCGCAGTCAAGCCAAGCACCCGGTGGGCTGCCATCATATAGCAATCGGATGGCACCTTGAAACTGGACTCATGTGAAGCGAAAAAGAGAGCCAAAGCCCCGCGACCCGTACCCGAAGTCACCCTCATATAGTCCGGTGGGGAAGGTCTGCAAAACGCCAAGAGGTCAAGGTAGGCCCGGGCACGAAGAATGCGCGAAATGCCCCGTTGGATGTGGCCCCCAGAATCTCCCAAGCGAGTAAGAGCATCGGGAGTCGGAAGTTGTAAGCTAGTCACTTGGGTAGCGGGTGCCACCGCATTGTTGACCGTAGATACCACCAACTCGACATCGGGCCCGGCATAATCAGAAAGGTTTTGGTTCAGTGTGTTAGTCAAAACCACAAGCTCCGATTCCGAAAACCCGCCCATAGTGGAGATAGAGTCGTACGAATTGCGCGTCGATAGAGTCGTACGTCTCTAGATAGTTCAAAGAGCTTGCGCGATAAGGTTATATAAACGGCACAGATAATCTCAGATAATCTGTATCGCTAGTAATAGTTTGGTTTAGTTAGCAGACAACACAAGCTACATGTTCTAAGGCTGTTTCTAGAACACCTGAGGTGTGGATATTTAAGACGGGGACTTACTGGCCGAGGGGAGAGACCCAGACCGGTACATACCAGAATTACGCCACACCTAGAATGTAAGAAACCATGTTCCTAAGACAATCTTATTAATTCTTTCTACGCTGTATAATTAGATCCAGAGATTAGGCTCTACTATTAGTCTAAGGTTGCCAACTTAGCCTAACCAAAGTAGCCCCTCACACGTGGTTTCGGAGCCTTAGAACAGCTAGACGAGACGAAGATGTCTAACCGAGCAGGAGAGAGACTACAAGAGGAAGTCGATGGTCGACCAGAGGGGGCGCCTTCTGGGCCGACACAACCGACGTCGACATATGGTGGGAGACATGCAGTGCGAGAAGGGTCGAGTCCCACGATGGAGCCTATGTCGGTACACTTCACCGAGATGCTACAACGTCTAAGTAACCGAGTTGACATTTTTTTGATTGCGCTATCTCAACTGCGTGACCACGTCGACAACGGTTTCAGACATTTTGAAGGACGAGTGAATAGAAGCCGAGAGACGGAGAGTTTTCTTCTAGGAGAACAATTGAGATCGGAGAGGACGCGAGAGATGCCGAGCATGATGCCGAATGACGTCAAACCAGCCAAGATCAAGAGCATCGCTACGACTAACATCGATGAATTGAGAAACTGGTTCCGACATGCACGAGGGTATCTACGGTATCACAACGTTAACCCTGAAGAACAAAGAGGAGTGTACTGGGTATCTAGCATTCTCGAAGGCCCACTATCAAAGTGGTGGTACTCCCAAGTTGCGCAAATTGGAGATGAAATCGGTGGAGGACTTTCCGGAGTTTCTGAGATGGAGAAAGCCTTAATTCAGGAATTCTGCGGAAGAACACCGGCGGAACAAGCGAGATTGAATTTGGACAAGGCGCGACAGAAAACCACGCTCCTGAAGTATGCGAACTGTTTTCAAGAACAATTATTGAAGCTTCCTCACCGTCATGAAGAAGATAACGTACATGATATCTAGCGCGGTCTAAGACCTTCGATTCATAAGGAGGTTGCCCTGAAAAACACTAAGACCCTACACGAGGCGATTCAAGCGGCCATGCGAGCGGAGGCAGCGGAGACCAAGATTGAGACAACCCAACGCTCGACATGCCGGCTGAATGCCATCGAAGAAGACAACGAATTTTCGGAGGCAGCGGAGGAGTTCGACAGCGAGTCGGAGGAAGATTCGCATGGCGCGACCGATGAGAAGCCGCGGGAGCTGTACGAGATTCGACGCCTCACTCAAGAGGACGTCGACAGATTTAAGAAGGAGGGCAAGTGCTTCATTTGCCACAAGAAGCGACACATCGCTATCGACTGCCCAGAAAGTAGGAACAAGAAGAACGACAGAACGAGGAAACCCCGGCCGGGAAAGTAAGACCCGAGTCGGCAGCTCGCGGCAAGCAGCAGGATGAGGTTTCGTCTCCTACAACGACTCAAGAAGATCCCAAGATAGAAGAAGTACGAAACCCGTTACCTCAAAACGACATTGAGGCCCGTCTTTAGGAGCAAGGACTTTAGCGACTGGATGATGAATAGGGAGTATTTCCTGAAGTACTCTCGGACCTACGGACCTTTCGACTAAATGGAGCTAGCGATAATGACGGCCTTAATTCTCAAGTGGCGGAGGGTTTTTGTTGTCCGGCGCGCCCATTTCACGAGAGAGATTTACACAAGTACCGGAGAATTTGGCTAAATGCGCCATTTAATGAATTAGAAGATTTGTTGGGCCATTATTTGCGGAGTAAACTGCTCCATCCCCACCTGAGAGCGGTTATAGTGGTTTCAAAATGGAGGGCAAAACCATGGTTCAAGCTGTTGCGAAATTTCCGACTTGTCGACGAGCTGGCGGCAAAAGAACATGTCTTTACTTGCCCTACGAATGATGGAATAGATGGAAGAAGGCAAGATGTTGGACCGATAAGATGGACGACGTAAGTTTACGTCGACGACACTGATCGAGTTCGATTTCTGCCCCATAACCTACACAACCCCCCGAAGACCTATTGGACTCACTCGACGACTCTTGTTACCGATGGCCGACGAGTGTTACTAGCAATAGAGGATACTTGCATGGTCTGGTTTCCTGGTGGCAAACTTGAGATTGAAGACGCGACCCCGGAATGCACAGCATTGCGAGCTCTTACAGAGACAACTAGATTTAAGGTGAGCGAAACAGATTTACGCCTTTTAGGAACGGAGTCTTCCGGATAGAATAAACGCTACGTGTATATCTCTCGCGTTCGACCCGGATCGATACCGAACGCTACGTCAACTTCTCGGGCAGTATGGGCTACTTGGAAGGAATTAATTTCAGCACGGCGTACGGGTTATTATCTAGTTCGTGGAGATTGGCAATTCCCTCTTCGTTACGAGACTTTTGGAAAACCGATCGACGGGTGAATGAACAAGAATGTCCGACTAGAGGACAGTGTTCCTGCGACGCTACACGTATCCACAACCAAGTATGGAACGAGTATGTTTGTGTTGGAAGGCACCTTACGCGGACATCGACGCCGTATTTTGGTTGACTCTGGCGCTTCGGAAAATTTCTGCAAGGCTGAGTGGGTACGGGAGCATCACATTCCGACAGTCTCTGGAGAAAATGACCGGATAAAATTGGCAAATGGTAGTACAACTGCGACTTGCAAGCGACTACGGAATGAAGTGCTTACAATAGGAACCCTCGACATACGTTTGGACGCAATTATGACAGAACTGGATAAGTTCGACATCATCCTCGGTCAACCTTGGTTACAAGCCGTCAACCCGGATATAGATTGATCTACTAAAACGATACGCGACCGTAAAACTGGCGAAGCTATGGTGTCTAGCGACGAGTACACCGTACATGTGGCAGTACATCACTTGGAGGCGGATGCGATGGCAAAGCTAGTTAGACAACAACCAGGAGACCTCTTCGTGATTGAACTACGAGAAGTACAAGACGCGCGGTCGACGACATCAATACCGATCAACAACCCGAGTGGACGACTTCGTTACGAGATTCTGTGAACGAGTTTACGGACATCATTAAGGAGCCTGACGGTCTACCACCAACGCGAGAGTGCGACTTCGAGATTAACTTGGAGTGCGATGAACCACCTAAGGAGCGAACTTACCGTATGTCACCGGCAGAACTCCGAGAGGTTCATGTACGTTTACAAGATTTACTCGCAAAAGGTTGGATTCGTCCGTCTAAATCTCCGTACAATGCCCCGATTTTATTTGTACGCAAGAAGGATGGTACCATGCGTATGTGCGTAGACTATCGGAAACTCAACGACCTTACGAGGAAAGACCGTACACCGTTACCCCGGATTGGTGAATTACTCGACTCGCTATATGGGGCTCATTATTTCAGTTGTACGCTGGACATGTATAAGGGCTATCACCAAGTTCGAGTTAAGGAGCGCGACATACATAAGACAACATTCCGAACTCATTACTGATTGTTCTAGTACTGCGTTCTACCCTTTGAACTATGTAACGCCCCAACTGGATTCCAAGCGATGATGAATCGGTTTAGTAGTACATCAATAGTACTTTGGGATTTATTATTGTCTTTAGTGACGGTAGGATACGTTTCCTCCCTTTCTTTCTCTCTCCCTCTTGCTCCCTTCATTCTCTCCCCTTCGTCCCCCTCCCCCTCTCTCCCTTTCCCCCCCCCTCCCGCCCCCGCCCCTCACTCCTTTTTCTCCCACTTTCTCTTTCCCTCTCCCTCAGCCCCCCCTCCCCCCCCCCCCCCCCCCCCCCCCCCTGAATTCCCTACCAAATTGTTTTTTGTAAAAAAGCTTTTCTCCTATGCATCGCATATAGAACTCTTCTCACCCAGCGCGCGCGTCAACGCGCGTCTTGCAATTCACCGCAATAACTGCCTTGCTGCCAGCGCGGCGTTGGACACTGCCGCGAGGCCTGCGCACATCCCGCGCACATGACGGACAGGCCCTGGCAGGGCTGGGAGTCACCTGGGCTGTGAAGAAATATCGCGTGGCGCTCAGGCAGTTGGATCTAACCGACTGTTCGTGCTTTACTCCGAAGCACCTCCCCACTACTTTCGAGCGCCCAGAGCGTTGTTCGGTTGGTTGGGCAGCTGCTACGCCATGCGGCCGACTATGCGGGCGACGCGTGGGAAGCCGAGTGGCCCGCTGACCTCGCTATTTCGGCAGCAGTCGGTATCGACCATCCGGATAGCGATGCTTATCCTGCTCCTGGCGAGCGTTCTGCTCACGCTACTGTACATCGACTTCACGGACGAGGACCGCACGGGGCGCGGCGGGCTGCGGACTGTTGAGGCGCCGGGTGTTGAGGAGACGGGGCGCGGCCGGGCAGCATACGTGGGCGAGGACGAAGGGGAAACGGAAGTGGACGGAGAGGGGGACGAAGGCGAGGGAGAGGGGGAAGGTGACGAAGGGGGGGGGAGAGGAGAGGATACTGAAGGTGGGGGCAGGCAGCCTGAGATAATTAACATCGAGCCGTTTCACGGCCCCGCGAATGGCGGCGTCACAATCACCGTTCACGGCCGCTTCTTCATGGGCTTGGGCGAGTGGACCACCTCTGCCTTCATCGACGGCAAGCGCTGCACCAGTAGCGATGTGCTAAATTACGAGACCCTGCTCTGCGGGCTCCCGCCGGTACGGCTTACTTCACCGCCTACCTACTCACGTATCTTCGCCCCATCCGCGCACTGATCCTCTTGTGATGTTGTGCGCTATAGGGCGTGGGGGGGGGGCTAAGTGTGGGGATTCAGAAGACGGTCGGGGCAAAGGTGCTGGCCAGTCCCGAGAACACCCTCTTCTCGTACGACGCACCGGTTGTGGAGCGTGTGGTGCCAGACCACGCGCCCACCTCTGGTGGAATCACCATCACCATTTTCGGCACCAACTTTGGACAGTTGGACCATGTTGTGCCGGAGGTGCTCATCGGAGACGCCCTGTGCACAGGTGCCTGCATGGACAACTGCTTATCAACTGTGTCACACGTCCCCCCCCCCACACAAACACAATGCATTGTTTGTTTTGGGCTCGTTGATGGACTGTGGGAAGGCGGCACTTGACAAGTGCCTTTGTCATTGTTGATAGGTGTGTCACTTCAATCAGACAACGAACTTGCCTGCGTTGCTCCTCCTGGGAACGGTGGAAGCACACGTGTGCAGGCAAGCGCCCCCGTCTCTTTGCAAGAGCAATCACCTGCATCTGCTGTGAAGTGGTTGAACAAAATGGGGAGGAGGCGTTACCGACGGGTGGGTGTGATGTTGGTCGCGAAGGATAGGTTTCTGTAGGCGGAGAGGCTCACAAGGTGGAGTCACACAAGACGAGGAATCAGTTTTCCTACATACTGACCCCCAAGGAGAAAATGCAGCAGGTGTTTGTGAAACCCCCCGCGCAGCTGTTTATCCCCACTTGATGCACCTTTTCATGTCCGCTCCTCAGGGCACTAAGTGCATTGTCTGCAGGAATCCTCGATGCTGCTGGACGGCTTGCAAGTGCGGTACCAAAGCCTACCCGTGTTTCTGCACAAGAAAGGCCTCACCGGATTGTACGAATTTTCGCACAAGGACCTCTTCACCGGGCGTACTATCACTTACAGGCAGGTGGAGTATCATCCCTTGCGTCGACTGCGCATATGGACATATGATCCCCCCCCCCCCCAACACACACACACACAAATGGGTGCCACGTTCTGATCTTAGTCGCAATTGCAGCGTCACTCCCGACCTGATGGAGCTGCTGCCCCATGAGGACCTCAAGCAGGCTCACAGCACCTGTGCGGTAGTACTCAGCTCGGGCAGTTTGCTTCAGACAAGGTGAGCCGGAGGTTAGGGGGGGGTTGCGATGCTGGGTGGGGAGTTATCATCCCTGGACTACAAACTGACATTTGTGTCCACACCGGCAGCTTCGGGGCAGATATTGATGCAGCTGACGCAGTGTTCCGATTTAACAATGCGCCAACGGAGGGTTTCAGAAATGAAGTCGGCGCACGCACAACCTACCGTTTGCTCCAGGTCAACATCACAGCCACCGCCTTAATCTCCATCCTCAACTTCAATTTCACCCGTGCTCAACCTTTAGGGTGTAACTGACTCGCCATACAGACGGTACTTGTGCGGTCGATGATCCAAAGGATGGATCCCGACGCCGCGAGACATGCTTGGAAGCCACAGCCGCAGGAAAAGTTAGTCATGCTATCCGAGTACGCCCAAGATCTCTTCGTTCTACTGCACGTAAATTCCCCTCCATTGCCCCCCCCCCCCCCTCCCTTCCCCCACCCCCGGGCATCACGACCTTCGACCAGATTGAGGATCACTTGGGGTTCAACGCGACCTTTCTACTGTTGGAGTTGTAAATATAGACTACCATAGCCTCTATCCTCAGGTCAATCCCCTTGTCGTTTGTGCAGCGAATGAACCCGCACCTGGAGCTGCTGGTGCCCTCCGCTGCCCTCATGGGGAATATCAACACATTATATTCTGAGCTGCGGCGAAGATTCGTCGACATGGGGGTACTGTTAGGCCTCCCCATCACGCAAGCCATGCATCCGAATCGCTACTGGCCTTTGCACCGCCTTGCTGACTCCCTCGTTTGCCCTATAGATCGAAGGTGAGCAAGCCAGGGAGGCTGCTCCCTCTGGTGGGGTGCAGCATGGCACTGCCGGGGAAGACAGCCAGTCCTACGTCCTCAGGCGCCGCCTGGCACAGCATATTAGCATGGCCCGTCTGGCGCGACTTGCTCAGGAGCGGAACCAGCTCAAGGAGGTGGAACCGGTGGCAGGCAAGGGCCGAAGTGCACGCGCTGCTTGCTGCCTGCATGAAAGTTCCCCGCAGCTGCGATTAGCTCAGTATTCCAACACAGTGCTGTTCCGTCGGCTAGGTACTGGCGTTTCCCCGCCAAGCATGGTGGGCATCCTGCTGGCGGTACAAATGTGCGCACATGTGGACGTCTTTGGTTTTGACGAAGGCCCCTTTCGAACGGGGGCCGGCGCCGGTGCTTCAAGCTATTACGCAAACAGTCCGGGTGCAATGGGTGTATTTGACCTCAGTAACAGCCGGCCTTCAGAAATGGACGCTGAGATGCTGCCTCTTGACAACGCAATCATTGAGCTGCTGGAAATTGCAAAATTTGTAAGAATACGCAGCTGAAATCTCTCTCCACGTGCTGTCGGTAGGCAGGAGTACATACTCCAGCGGTGCAGAGCCTGTTCGATAGTCACGGATCTGTCCATCGACACAGGAGAACTGAAAAATGCAAGAGCGTGGAAAATGAGTACATGCGCGATCTGGGGAGTACGTGATCCGTGCCCAACTGGACGCGTCAGAGGACCGTGACTATTGCTGAGCATTGAAGACAATGAGTTATGTCGTGTAATCTAGGTGGCTCACTAGCTGCACGCACGAAATCACCCCAGGTAGTTTATAGAAATGAGGAAAAGCAGTATGTTCGCCAACACATAATCCGCAAATGCACGCTCGGCGCCAAAGGCAACATCACCCTTGTTGTTTGGGTCCACTTGCATGCGCAGACAAACTGCGGCAAAGAAACAGTCGAAAAAAGCAAGCAATAAAGTATGAGAGGTTGCAGAGTTGCACAATAGCATGTTAGACGCTGATTTGAAAAAGCTGAGTTAAGGGGAGGGGAGGGGCGTACGAGTGGTTACAAAGGATCCAATACATGTCAGAAATCCAGCGAGGAAGGAGTTGAAGGGGAAAGAGCCCACCAGTGTCATGTATAGGTACTGCAAACGTATACAGCAGTAATCATCAACCTTCAGCAATAACAATGTTGGTAAAGAGCGTTAGCATGCTTCAGAATCACGGGATCTGAAGCATTAGCGTTAGAATCACCCCCTTCAATGGAGCTGGGGTTCCCAGACAGAAGCAGGTAAATGCTGCGGGGGTCAGATAGAGCGTGCCAGTTTTGTGGTTCACACCTGGAGCAAGCCGGTCGCCACGGTGCACACCAGGTAGGCATCGATCAACTGCAAGCAACGACGCATCCGACTCAGTTGCAATACTAGGCACAGAACATGTCGGGTGGCTTACCGTACTTAAGTTGTCTGTAGTGCAAAGCCTCATGATACAGATAGCCAGTGAAGACTGTGGTGCAAGGAATTGACAGCGATGTTGGAATGCTCCAGCTTCAGTGACTGGAGATGCCGGAGCGGAGGATGGCCATGCACGATGGTAAAGCGACAGATGATGAGATCAAACACAGACAGAGTTGACATAACACATGCACATGGGACGCAGCGGGCATTGAAGTCACGTGCAAAATAGCACTTGAAATGGAAGGGGGTGCTGGGAGAGGAGAGGAGGGCAGCAAGCGGAGTAGACTGCCTCCCAGCAAGCCTCACCTTGACTTTAGTGGGTGTTTTTTTGTACTCCGAAGAGAAAGCCTTCACAATGTCCCTCACAGTAGACGCCATTTCGTGCTCCAGACTCCAGACCCTTTCCACCGCCGCTTTTGTAGCTCTAAAACTGGCACTACCGAGGACGAAATAGTAATTACGCACAGGGATCTTAGAGTAGCATACGAAATGTGCACGCAAACTGCTCTACCGCTGCCCTTGTTCAGTCACCCAGACGCGGGAAATCGCCTTTCCCGCCTTGAAAGACAGTAAAATTGGATTCGAGACACGGAAGGCTTTGAAACAACGAGTCGCGTGGTTGCTTTGGGCGTTATGTAGACTGCGCTTGTACACTTAAATCGGTGGCGTCAGCAGACAAAAGGCTGCATGACGATCCGATCGTCTGTGGCTTGGTAAGATGCAAAAAAGAGAGGGCTGGCGAATACCGTGGCGCAACAAGTAACACGGTGTCCGGGCTGGCAGGGAGGTCCTGCTTCCAACTGCTGCAGAAAGTTACGGACTGGCTCAACACAATCTTTTCGTCCAAAGATGATGCCTACAGCAGAGCGCGCGCTGGCGCGCGCCAGTAAGAAGAGCCTTGTCCCCAATCATCTGTGCACGCATCGGAGGAAGACTTTTTTACAAAATTCAAGTAAAAGAAGTGCATGTGTGTTTGTGGGGGGGGGGGGGGGGGGGAAAGAGAGAGGGAGAGGAGGGGGAAGGGAAAGAGGTAGGGAGAGTGAGAGGCGGGTGGGGAGGGAAGGGAGAGAGGGTGAGGGAGAAGGGGGGTGTGTGACGAGTACAGTCATGCAACAGTACATTGCAGGACATTGTACATGTACTCGTTACAAACGCTAATTCGTGCTTTTCCATAGGACGGACGTACAAACGTGAGTACGTCGCTACTGCAATATTCATAAGGGTGCTTATGCTACAGTACGACCAGTACCTCCCGGTACGTACAGATACGCATAATTAATCTAACCAGCCAGATGACGCGCCTAAGCGAATTCTTCGATGCAGAAGGAGCCGCGTTGTGAAACCCAATGCTAGGCAGGCCGCGTCTCATGACAGATGACGACGTTTAGACAGCCTTAACGCCTGACACGTAAGCGTAGCTTGCAGGCGTAAGCAATCTGGGCAGAAACCTATTTAAGCCCGGTGCAGTAGAGGGAGGTGACAGAACCATTTAACAATTCCTTTGTTCACTTACAACATATACTGCTTAAGTAAAGCAGTGAGACATCTTTCACCATCGTCTCTCGACAACATCATTTTGCCATCTTGCAACGACAGAACTAGACAGATTAGAACTGATTTGTGCTAGCGTTTAGCTTGACGAGGCTAACCGCCACACTCGTTTCGGAGCTCTTTGGTCGACGCACGTTTTCGTTGCTCATTGATTCGCTCGACGTTGTGTGATTGATTCGAGATGGCTTCTGTAGGACCTGGACATTACGTGGTGTTGGTAATTCATGTTGGAGGAACTAAACTGTCGGATGTGAAGCTGGTATTACAACGTGAGCCTCGTACTGGTAAAACTTGGTTCCCGGGTGGCTATGTCTTACCTAACGAAGAGCTTGTGGACGCTGTTGTTCGTGAGTTACACGAGGAAACCGGTCTTATTTTGACACCGGAAGATTTGACGCTGTTGAGTGACGCTCTTGTTCGACTCGCGTTACCTGAAGGTCTACATCTTGTTTACGTGTACTCGGCTTCTGTCCCTGTCTTGTTTGCAACGAGCCACTTACGTACACCTCCTCAGGTTGAGCAGGCTGTTACAGCACAGTCGACAATTAATCCGGATGGTACTTACGTCGTCCCGGAGTCAATTAACATTGACGGTCTGAACCTTACGCCCGCTAAGACGGGGTTATTTCGTGCTAAGAAGCACAAGAGAGAGTTACTTCACTTCGGTTACGTGACTCCATGGGAGACTTTTTGTCGAGCAGTCTACTCACACAGCCCGGTCTTTCAAGATGACACGTCTATTCCGAGACAGTTCTTCATGTTCTCCCGGTTTAAGACGGTCGACTTTGTTGTAAGTAATACCGCATACGTATTAGTTGCAGATAGCTACTGTAAGCTACTCTAGATATGATTAGTACATGTCTAGATCGGACATACCGATAAACTGTTTGACTCGGTACATAGCTGTCGCTAGGCTACAGCTCTCAAACTTCTGTTGTCCCGACACCACGCATGTAGGCTGGTTGTCGCCGTAACTGTTCCGTTTGCGGGACTGTGATTGTAACTACGTATGCGTAAGTTATCTTCCACAGTAACTGTGTTTGCATGGTTTAATAGGTTATGGGCCCCCGCCTCACGTCACTCACGCGCGACAACCTGGTTCGGCGAGCTGCGATCGACATCTCTCCCGCAGAAGGCAAGTTTCTATAGACACCTAGTACTTTCAACTTGTAGTCGGCGGTATCGCCAGTATAAGCTGCGATTTAAAACCCGCCACCACCCCTCTTAAGTCAGCCACTCGACGGCGATAGCCAGCCACCCACACCGACGCACTCGTCGTGTGTGGACGGGGTGCACACAGGTCCAAGCTGGAGAACGGGGGGGCGCACTATCGGGTGAATACGCATCCACAGGTTGCACGCTAGCCGTAGCTTACCTTTTTTTTTATCTTAGCGACTCAACCGCCAGCGCAGCGCTCCACCAGTCCTGGCCTTGGCCTCGACTTGTGCCCCACACTGGGTGAAGGATACAAAGAAGGTGCTTTGAGACACCCCGGGGCTACAGGCCGAGGGGTCGGCGGGCATCAGGCCGTCTCTCTGAAACCACTGTTAGGCACGAGTCCGGCTAGCGGTTTTTACCAATGCCTGTTTTTTATTCTGCTCTTTCTTTTTCGCCCTTTGTCGAAATGGCGCCGACAACTCGTTGTGCCGACTCTCCGCCTGTTTCGCCTCCTGATTCCCCTGACCCATGCTCTCAGCAGAGCAATCTCGATCCCACCCAGGGTATTCTCGCGCTGCTCCTTCAGCAAATGACGCTCCTTGAAGCTTACCTCGACTCGCGGTCGGCCGCCATTGCTGCACTTCCTGCTGCGGGTGCTAATCCGCATCCCCCTGTCGCTCAGCGCCGCCACGATGCTCAGCTCGAACACTTTCGGGACAGCCACGACGTGCACACCCTCCCCCTGCTTGTGCATCCCCAGCCTGGCTACGCCCCACCGGACGCACAGTCGGCCTTCGCTGCTGCTACCGCTGCAGCTCCTATTGGCGACCCCGCCGTCACACTTCGCCGTCCCGATGCGCACCGCGAGCCCTCGCGTCCCGAGCTCATGGTTGAACACCTTTCACCACCCCCCCCCCAATACCCCCCCGCTAATTCTGCCCTACACCGCGACCCCTCGCGTCACGACCTCGAGGTTGAACACCTCCCGCCACCCCCCCCCCTACCCCCCCGCTCGATATGCCCTTCACCACCCCGGACCTCTCATCCCGGAGGCGCCCTCTCACCTCGTCCCCCCCTCCCGTGACCACCCGCATCCGTACGGCCCGCCGCCTTCCATGGCCGGCCGCTCTCCCTTTCCCGGTGGCCCACCTCCTCCCTTCCATGGACGGCATTCTCCCCCAGCCCAGCGTGGCGACCACACCCCCCGTGGCAGTCGTCGCCCCACCATTGACCCCATAGTCATCGGCCGAGCGGCACACGCAGCCCCCGGCTTCGACAAAGACGTCTACCCAGCCTCATGGGCAGCCCCCAATACGCAACCGTCTGCACGCGCCCCGCTGTCTCCACGGTCTTGCGCATCCTTGGTTCCGCCCAAGCCTCACCCAGGGAGGCACACTTGCAGGCTCTGCAAAAGGTCCTCCGCTACCTTCATGGCACCATCGACATGCGCCTGAAGTTGGGGGGGGGGCCTGGACCACAGCCTCCAACTCACAGGCTTTGCCGACGCTGACTTGGCCAACGACAGCAGCACCCGCAAGTCTTGCTCCGGCTATCTCTTCACCCTCGGACGCGGGCCAATCAGTTACAAGATCAAACAAAAGACTTGTGTGGCTCCATCCACGTGTGAAGCCGAGTACTACTATGTGGCTGACATGCTCACCAAACTCATCCCAAGACCTGCACTGGCAAGACACCGAAGTGCGATCCTTGGAGGACAAGACCCAATGCAACGCTTCATCCCGTAGCTACCTTCAGGGGGAGTGTTGTAAGTAATACCGCATACGTATTAGTTGCAGATAGCTAATGTAAGCTACTCTAGATATGATTAGTACATGTCTAGATTGGACATACCGATAAATTGTTTGACTCGGTACATAGCTGTCGCTAGGCTACAGCTCTCAAACTTCTGTTGTCTCGACACCACGCATGTAGGCTGGTTGTCGCCGTAACTGTTCCGTTTGCGGGATTGTGATTGTAACTACGTTTGCGTAAGTTATCTTCCACACTAACTGTGTTTGCATGGTTTAATAGACTCTGGTCATGTCTGGCTTCTGATTCGTGGACACATCAATCAGCTGAGTGGTGAGACGCCGACAGATTTACGTGTGGGGATGCCAATGCCTACCCGGAACTTGGCTGGCCTACATGTGACCCTTACTGAGACGCAGCGTAAAGCTGCGATTAACTCCCCGTTACAGTCTGGTCGCGACGCTAATGAACTGGAGGATTGGCTTGAAACTCAGCCGCAGCGTTTTCTAATGTTAGTGCCTCGGGGATATGTGTATGATAAGTACTACATTTGTATGACTAATCATACACCTGAGTCTCGTAAAAAACTGGTCACCCCAACGCGAGGAAAAGTTAGTACTTTGTCAAACTTCAGGGGCGTGTACCCCAAAGTGTCCTTAGCTTAACTCCGTCGGCTCACGACCCAGGAAGGGGCGGAACCTGTTCAAACGGCTGATTTGGTCTGATCGCTTGTCGGCATACATCACAACAACCACGAAAACGACCGTGACGCGAAAGGCATCTTTCTCTACCCGCACATACTCCCTTTTACATCTAAAAGGTGGTGCGTGACGACAAGAACGGTACCAAAGCTATGGGACGGTCGGCGCGTCCGTCGGCTACTGTGTGGGGTGGTCAATTGCGTCGACATGCCGCTAGAACACGATCCCGCACGCAACTTTTACGCTAAACTAGACAAAGCTGGCAGTGCAACTCCCAGACCCACACAGATCATCTACACAAAATGCGTTGCAGTGCGAATGCCCTTTCAATCCCCCCGACTAGCTATGCAAATTCCATGTGCAGTTACGGACGATGCGTTACTCGTACCATTTATTACAGAGGGTCGGTAGTGAGTGATACCGGTCCGCGGACTATCGAACTCACACTACCGAACTACCTTACATGGTGGGGTGCTTTCGCTAGCTATAGTTCGAACTTAATGTCACGGCCTACAAACGCAGAAAGCATACCCGACCACACCAACGACGACCTCGTTATGGAGCCTCGTTATGGCGAGTCTTCCGATGACGAGGGCGACCACGCTCCAAGGTGAACACCGTACCGGATCCCCGAGACGGCTATCTCCTTGACGTAGCGATGCTCCCACCTGTGCTTAAAGTCACCGTTGCAGTATGCAACCCAAACATATTAGCGATGTGGGAGGTGTTGAGAATAATTACTGTGGCGATAATGTATGCCTAATTGGAATGCGTGGTGCTCTATATGTAATGGTGAAGGGGGGGGGGGGGGGGGGAGAGCCTACATGTGACAAACGGACGAGTAGACATGTTGAAGCTGTGTATCATGCTTTCCCACGAGAACATACACGCCGGCTTGCGTGCTTAACAATTCTTCATCACCTAATACTAGCCCTCGGGGATAGATTGAATGATGCTTATTGGTATTCATAGAAATGCAAATTGATAAGCCATGCATGGATAAAAACATGTAGCTCAACATGGCGTGTGCACCGAATGGCGAATGACGTCAAAGATGCACGCATGACTATGTTGTGGAATGCTTGGTTCGGGCGTGCGTAAGGAAAATAAGTTGAGAAAAGACAATATCATTTAGTTTCTATTGAATGTTGAATAGGCACTTACCTTCTTGCTGCACATAGCTACTTCACCGAAATCGTGAAGTACGCACAACCTCTTTCCCAAGGCCTTCCTCCCATCAGAAATCTACACCAGAAGCAGAGACCATGGTTTACCTTAGCACTGCAATGGAGCACTTTAAAACTAGTGTCAACAGGCGGACAAGTGACAACATGATAAGTGACAACAGTAAAATTAGTGACAACAGGGAAAGACTATCCTACCGTCACTAAAGACAGTAAAACGATCCACAGTACTACTAAAGTACTATAAACACCATATAACACGGGGATGGGTCGGTAGCTCGAATGAGCAACGCCGATCGTCTTCGCTCTGGGCCTGGCCTCCCATTGAGCGCAAGACTGGTGAACAGGGCCGCTGAACAGCGCGCACCATTCACCTCTCCCCACACGAGCCTAGCTCTAACTGGTCAGTGGATCCGTAGCGACACCAAACGGTACACACTCAAAGGCGCAGCTTCCAGGGATTTGAATTTCATCCCCCCGACAGCTACCGCGCCATCCATTTCGAAAACCACATCGGTACCCGTCAAAGTACTACTGAACCCCTGCGATACACATCGCTTACAAAAACCATGCTACCCGGCGGCCGGCGCACTCCATCGCGCCCCTCCGAGCGTCCGGACGTCCATGTCCGCCGCCAACATCCACCAAACCCAGGACCCATCACACATGGTCGCGTGCAGCCAACACGCGCACTACTCCTCTCACCTACCTCGACAAGCCACACCTCCTCACACTACCTCCAATCCTCTCTCGACACCCTGCTCGACGACTATGTCCTCATCGCTCAACCCCCCCCCCACCTACAAGCAGGTGCTGGTGTGGGATCCCCCGCAACATGGCCGCTTCACGGACATACACCATCCCAGAAACACACTCGCGGGTCACCCGCTGACCCCATTCCTATCCACCACCCAACTTCCCCGCCCCCAACAGGTCCTAGGCACAGCCTCCGACCCTCTACCGCTCCATCGAGGCCTACAGACCCCCCTGGTCCTATCCGTCCCGCAGTCAACCGCGCAACTTGGAACAGCCGACGACCTCTCCACCAGAATGATCGACACACTCCTCCTCACAGGCCAGTACTCCACCAACCCCCCCCACCTTGCCCGCTTTTGGCTCCACGGCATCTTCATGCCCAACCAGTCACACCCCGACCCGATCGCGTCCGCCTGCTCGTCGGCCCGCCGATGGCTCCTCGAATGCGTCAACGGCCTCACCGACCTACCCAACCGCATTAAAAATACAATCGGCCGGGAACTCGCCCACCAGACGAGCTGGTCTGCGAACCTCTCTCGCACTCCACACCCCACTGCAACAAAATGCAATGATGCCACCCCCCTCCCCGACGAGCTCCGCTCAGGCTTTCAAGAGATCGGCCTAGCTATCCCCACCTCCTGTATAACGGTCGGTCTCCTGTACCAGCTTACTTCACACCAGCGTGAATTCAGCTCGGCCGGTCCCGTGCCTCCCTCCACGACCTTCTCCCCTTCGGTCCTGAACATTCTGCAACAACAGAAAATTCGCTTCCTCCGAGATGCCACAGCTCCCGCAGTTTCAGGTCGTCGCGTGAAAATCCGCTCTCCCCTGTTCTCCGGTATCACCGGCCCAGAAATGATCGCTCTCCTCCAGGACCTCCTTACCTGTGACCTCGCCTCTGCACTCACCTCGACCGGATCAGCCCCCTCGACTCACCCCCAATGCAGACTCGAGGACCTTCCGGAGCAAGCCCAGTTCATCCTCCAGTTCGCGGACGCCATCCAACCGCTGGACACACCGGCCCCGATCGAAGCCGACCCCTCCGCATTCTGGGTAAATATCCTACACCTCTTCGAGAACCCCATCCTTTCACAATCCGGACCTGTATCCATTCCCATCCTTTCATATTCACCCCATGAACACGTACCTCCTGATAATCACCTCCACACCATCACCATCACACCCCCCCCGTCTCCGGTCTTGTCCCCGGACTATCCTGGACTGACACCTGCCTCACCACAGTCCTCATCCAATCCCGCCACTCCCTCTCCCTCCCCTGCATCCAACCCAACGGCACTATTCCCCCCTCTCACTGGCTTCACACCCTCCTCTCCCAGACCGCCAACGAACACCTCACCCACACCACCCCCACAAACACCCCCCCACCCAACACCCCCCCCCACCCCTCCCAATACACATCACTGCGAAAATTCCCAGATGGCTCATACTTTCGGTCACACCCCTCCAGCTCCTCAAACATCACCACAAGCATTCAAATTTCCCCGAGCCCCGACATGTACTGCATCATCATCTCCACCAACGGCTCTATCACCATCCCTCTGAACCACACATACACACACAGAGGTGCCCCCACCCACTCCACTTGCACCCTCAACATCACCCCCCACCACTACTCCGCCTTCGGAAAAGCCCGCCTCTCAGACCCCATCTTCACCACCTCCCCCTCCCCCCACCCCCTCACAATCACAAAAAGATACACCCTCCACCGCAACACCCCTGCCCTCCTCCTTCAATGGTTCCATCATCTCACAGATAACCACATCCCCAATCAATGGCACCTGGCACCCTCCACCTTCCTCCAGCAAGACACCGAGGACACCCCCCTCGACCTCTCCTCCCTCCCGGACATCCAACTCTCCAACTCCCATGCCATCACATCCCACACCGCATGGCCTCCTCCCCAACCCTCAGCCTCACAACCCACCTCCACCTCTTCCTACCACGCTCATCCCTCCCCACACCCTCCAACCCCCCCCTTGCTCCCACATCCCACCATCACCCCCTCCCCTCTCCACACCATCACAGAAGACTCCTCCGAACCCATGGACTCCTCCACCTCACCACCACGCCCTCCCCCCCACAACCAATCCCCCCACCTCCTCCTCACCCACCCAGCAAACACTCATACCCTAACCACACCTCCTACCCTTCCCCAAAATCCTACCTTCCACCCCCCAGCACCGCCCCCCTCAACAGCCTCCCCCCCCCGCCCGCGCCCCCCCACTGACCACTCCCTTAAACCCGCCTCCCCCGCAGGGGTTACCAAACCCTCCAGACCCTCCCACAAGCACCGCTCCCCATCCCCCTCGGCTCGCGCCCCCCCGCACCCCTCCCTCCCACCCCACCCCGCCCCACCTTCCCCCCACCCTCCTCTCGACCCCACCCCCCCCCCTAAAGGAGCCACCCCCCCTCCCTCTGCCGCCGCAGCCCACCCCCCCCCCTCCACCCGTCTCCCCTGACTACGAAGAACTCGACCTCGAAGGCTACGACGACCTTCCTGAGGGCGACGCGGAGACCACTGACACCCCACCGGCCGACACCGCCTCCCCCAGGACCAGCCACCCCCACATGTCAACCCCGGCCGACCAGGCCGACTGTCATCATTAGGTCCCCTCAGGACAATACAGAGGTTAGACCCCACACCCCCCCCCGGACTCCCAACCGGACGCCCAACCTCACACTGTAAACACCAATACTCGTTTCACACTCCCGGCCCACTTTAACCCCCACACCTGTTGCACAACACTGCATAACTTTCTCTTCGACTTAAACCTTGATTCCGGCCTTCCCACCCCTATCGGCTACCTGGACACCTCCGCTGCCCTTTCCTTCCAGTGGGGCCAATACCAGGACCTCTCTAACCTCTACTGCCTAGCTTCCGCAATTACCAAACTCCACTCCACTTCCAACTCCTCATACACAGTTATTACCAACAATGAAGTCGATAATTACCACTTTAACTCCCTCTTCCCCAGCCACTGGACCAACCTCGCCAACCGAGGCTCCCCCCCACGTCCAGGAACGCCTAACCACTCCCTCCTCGTCTTGACATGGCAAAACTCGCACTTCGGCCTTCTGCACCTAACACACTCCTCTGCTACTTGGATAGACTCCCTACATCACTCCCCCCCCCCAGACCTCCTAGCCCGCTCTCTCACACTCATCTCTGACTGGAACTCCTCCCCCCCCCCTCCCATCGACGAACTCCACTCCCTCAACCCACCTCGCCAAAACGACTCCGACAGGGCATGGTCGTGCGGCACCCACGTCCTCTTACACACGTACTTCATCGCCACTGCCCCCCCCGACCACACCTATACTCCCCCCTCCTTCGACCCCCGGTCCTCCGTTTATTCCCTACACACTCTGCTCTGGCACCATACCTTTCGCGCAGCCCCCCTCCCACAGGGACGCCAGCACCTCCTAGACGCTTTACGACCCCCTGCCCCACCCTCACCCCCTCAACACCCTCCCCATACTTATCCCAGTCCCCCCCAACCCTCTCCCCCCCCCGCCTGCTTCGAACCCCCACCCAAACCGCCACTCACCGCAGACCCCCCCCACACCTACCCCACCCCCCCCCCTACCTTTCCGCCCCGCCTCTCGCCTCATCCGCCACATCTTCCCCTCCCTTCTCCACTCCACCTCCCAGCACGACCCCCTCTCGCCGAAAACCCCCCGGACGCCCCCCCTAGCGCTACCCCCCCCGTCCCCTCCCCTATCCTGCCACACCACACCTCCCAACCCCTCCACTTTATCACCCTCAACACCCGCGGCCTGCACACCTCCATCATGGACGTCGAACACCTCTCCACCACCCACTCCCCAGACGTCTTGGTCCTCACAGAAACCAACCACGCCACCCACAAATCCCGCTGGCGCACGGCCCTCCCCCAATACCACCTCAAAAGCTCCCGCCCTTGCTACTCAAATGTGCCCCTACCCAACGCAGGCGTTCTCTTCGCGGTCCGGAGGACCTCATTCCAATCTTCCAATGTACTAACCCCGCCCTCCCACCCCATCCCCCATATCGCCGCACTAAAAATCGTCCCCCACTCAGGCAACCCCTACCTCCTCATCGGCACGTATATGCCCCAGCTCCACGCCCCCCACCTGACCCGCCTCTACGCAGAAGTCGCGGCTTGGGGCCTCCGACTAGCGGACGACCACCCCCACCACCGCACCCTCTGGGGAGGAGACTTTCAATC
>JAPMLY010002088.1:0-66806 GCA_026401115.1 Tetraselmis chui
CACCATACACTCACCACCTCTACACCCTCCCCACTGACGCAAACACATTCCTACCCCCAGACCAACACACCGGCAACCCCACCCCCACCCCATTCGGCACACGATGGATGGTCGACATATACCTCGTCGCTAACCCCCTCGCACTCTCCACCCTCCCTTCACCCGCAGCCATGACCGCACTTCACAACACTCTTGAATCTATATACGATACCCACCTCCCCAGCCCTACAATCACCCCCCCCCACCCTCAACTCATTGACACCTACTCACCCCACTCAGCAGGTATATACCACCGCCCCCCAAACCCTACACACCCCCTCACATACCCCCTCCCGGACCGCGTACATCTAACATACCCCCCCACCAGAGGCACCCCTGCTTGGAACTGGCAGGACTTTGTCTACACAGACGGCTCGAAAAAAGGCGGCTCGACCCCCCTCGGAGCAGCGGCTACACACCCCGCCTCGGACACCAAAATCAAAATCCTGGTGACCTCTACCCCTCCCTCACATACAATTAATCGTGCCGAATTAGCTGGCATAGACATAGGCCTCCAACTTGGCCACACCCACCTCCTCACAGACAGTGCGTGCTCCCTCCGCCTCATCCAAGGTTACTTAAACTGCCCCTCAGCTTACCACCATCACATTCACCGCGACACCCTCTTATCTATCGCACACACCCTTAATACCCGATGCGACGCGGGCATCCGTACACACCTCGGAAAAATAAAGGCTCACAACCACTCCATCGGCAACGACCTAGCAGACACCCTCGCCAACCAAGTAGCGGATGGCCACCCACCCGATACCACATACACCCCCGGCTCAGAAGTCACGATAGGCCACTGGACATGGCCATACACCCTCATCCCACAAACCATAGGGGACCCCACTCCCTACAGATACACCAACCTCAAATCCGACGCACACAAATACAGCACAATACACACACACACCCCCCTCTCGCAAACAACCAAACACGGAGCACTCCTCGCTCGCGCCGAGTCGGACGGCGCAGACTTCTCCTACCACAAAAAACACTCTACTCTCACACATATGCAGTTCACACACAAACAGGAATTCATGTGGGGTGTCCACAACACCCGCCTACTCACTCACAACCCAACCCTGCGCTGCCCCCTATGTGGCCAATTCACTAGCAACGGACACATGGCCGGTAACTGCCCTTCCATGTCTGGCCTAAGACAGGACCGTCACAACAGCGCCCTACAACTCCTACTCTCACTCCTGGAACGCCACAACGGAGGACGCTGGGAGACCATCACAGCAGACTTCGGTAACAAGCCCATAAAATCGTTCGACACCCCCACCCCCGCCCTCACCCCACTCGACTGCCACCCCCCTCACCCCACCCACATGCCCACCCGCCTTGTTGCTGCTGACGAGGGTCTCTCGTTTGACTCCCTAACCTCCTGCCCCGCCATCCTCCCCCCTGAGATTCTCCCCCCCCTGCTTCGCCCCCCTGCACACAAACCTGACTTCATCCGCATCCTCGAACCCAGATTCGTTGGTCACTCCAACGGTCGCCGTCGTTACGCATCCATCAAAAAGATTCAGATAGGGGAGTGGAAATACTGCACCGACAATAACCTCTCTCACACTGCAGACCACATACGCACCAAGTACAAACCCCTCGCGAACGCCATCAAAAACCACTGGCCAGGCACAGTGGTCGATATCATCCCCATTGTCATGAGCCGCACAGGTACACCGCACTCCTCCACCATCTCGAGTCTCACCTCCCTTCTCACTGCCCGCACCGACCCTCCAGATAAACTCGTCTCCAAAGCACGCCTCGACACCTCTCGCATCCTTACACAACTCCATACGCATACTGTCCAATGGCTACATCACCTCCTTCGCATATACCGCATCAAGTCCAGCACGACCTCCCGCCGCGCATCCTCACACTACCTCCACGCACGTCCCAAACTGCACACATACTTCGCCTCTACTTGCACCCTCCCCGGGGAGGAGTAAAACCCCCGATCACCCTTGGAGAGGTTGGATTAGGTGGTTAACGGTCTAGCCCTGACTTGTAAGTTCCCTGTATGGCATAGTTGGGAGGGCCCAGAGACAGCAGCCGACGCATCCGGCTTTTGGTGAAAAACCGGCGCATACGGTACATGTTGTAAACAATTTCAATTTCAATTTCAGTCTCTGGAGGTCCACGTTTGCAAGGCCAGTAATGAAGCGTACACACTGTAACTCAGCTGTCAGGTCTTGACGAGAACGACGTAAGTAGTCGTTGTACTTCTTAGTAAAAAGCGCGTAACTCATCGTGTTGCTCTGCGTAAAACTTACCAAAGCGTTAATTGCGTCGTCCTGAATGTTCGGAAGAAACGTAGACTTGCGTATCTCCGCAACAAGCTCGTTGTACGTAGATGGAATTGGAGGCTGATTTTTCCGGTTCAACCACCATCCACCAAGGAGTCCAGAAAACTGTGAAGTAACCCAGAACACTGCATCGTACGAGTCAGCTGCAATCCCAAGCATTACAAAACGCTGAGGCTGAGCTTCGAGCCAATCCTCCAGTACAGGTGGGTCTTGACCATTCTGGTACGGTGAAGTAATAGCAGCCTTACGCTGAGTCTCCGTAAGAGTCACAGATAGTCCTGCCAAGTTGTGGGTAGGCATCGGCATTCCCACTCGTAAATCTGTAGGTCCCACTCCAGTCAGTCGGTTGATGTGTCCAACAATCAGCAGCCAGACAGAACCAGAGTCGACCGTTGTAAACCGGGGGTACATGTGGAGTTGTCTCGGGATAGACGTGTCTTCATGCATGACTGGAACATGTTGTGTCATTGCTCGATAGAAAGATTCCCACTGAATCACGTAACCAAAGTGAAGTAACTCACTCTTGTGCTTCTCAGCACGAAGTAACCCAGTCTGTGCATGCGTAAGTGTCAGACCGTCAGTGTTGATGGTTTCCGGGACGACGTAAGTGCCATCCGGATTAACTGTCGACTGTTCCAAAACAGCCTGCTCGACCTGAGCAGGTGTACGTAAGTTGTTCGTAGCAAACAGGACAGGAATAGACGCAGAGTACACGTAGACAAGCTGTCGTCCTTGAGGTAGCGTAACGTTAACAGGTTCACCACTCAACAGCGTCAAATCATCCGGTGTCAAAACAAGACCGGTCTCCTCGTGTAACTCGCGAATAGCAGCGTCGACATGCTCTTCGTTAGGTAAGACAGAGCTAGCAGGGAACCAAGTTCTACCAGTACGAGGCTCACGCTGAAACACCAACTTCAAGTCCGATCGTTTAGTTCCTCCAACGTGAATTACCAAAACCACGTAATGTCCAGCTCCAAGAGAAGCCATCTCGAATCAAGCAAACAACTTCGAGCAGATCAACAAGCAACGAAAGCGTGCGTCGACCAAAGAGCTCCGAAACCAGTGTGGCGGTTAGCCTCTGAAAGCTAAACGCTAGCACAAATCTGTTCTCGTCTGTCTAGTTCTGTTGTTGCTAGATGGCAAATGATGTTGTCGAGAGGCAATTGATGAAAGATGTTTCACTGCTGTACTTGGGCAGTAGATGTTGTAAATGAACAAAGGAATTGTTAAAAGGTTCTGTCACCTCCCTCTACTGCACTGGGCTTAAATAGGTTTTTTCAGCCCAGACTAATCACGCCTGCAAGCTACGCTTACGTGTCAGGCGTTAGTGCTGCTCAACCGTCGTCATCCGCCTCGAGACGCGGCCTGCCTAGCATTGGGTCTCACGACGCGGCTCCTTCTGCATTGGAGAGCTCGCTCTGGCGCGTCATCTGGCTGGTTAGATTAATTATGCATATCTGTACGTACCGGGAGGTACTGGTCGTACTGTAGCATCAGCACCATTACAATATTGCAGTAGCGACGTACCCACGAGTATACGTCCATCCTGTGGAAAAGCACGAATTGATATCCGTAACGAGTACCTGTACAATGTCCTGCAATGTACTGTTGCAGGACTGTACTCGTCACACTACAGCTCTAACACTTATGTTGTCCCGACACCACGCATGTAGGCTGCTTGTCTCTGTGACTGTCATGTTTGCGTGACTGTGAATGTAACTACGTATGCGTGAGTTATCTTCCACACTAACCGTGTTTGCATGGTTCAATAGGGTACCCAAAGTATTAAAGACCCATTTGGCCCGCAAGGTATTCAAGGCACAACACGCGAAAAGGGAGACACCGGCCCCCAAAGCCCAAAAGTCGGTCCGCTAGGGTCACAGGGCCCCCAAGGACTTCAAAGCCCGTAAGGCATGCGTGGTCTTCAAGGCCCCGAGGGCCTCCAAGATATTCCATGACCAAAAGGCCCAACATGCCCGGCCGGTGCGAACGGCGCATCCGAGTGGTCCGACATATCCGGAAAGCTGGAGTGGGTGCACCCTAGTCAAGGAAATATTATTTTGTCGGATTTCAACAACGACTAGTGCGATGAGCTGCTAGTCACGATTTCGTGGGGCAACGTTTCCGACAAGCCCGTGTTCCTCAGCGGCTTGTGCAGCGACATGGCCGAGAAGCCCCAATTTCCCGACGTGTCGTGGGAGGCGCTGCGGACAGGGGACCCAAATACACCCACGGCTAGCATGTCGGGTGGGAGCATTCTCGGCGACGCGTCAAAGAATCCCAACGATAACCAACGCCTCGGATCCACTAGTGCGCAATGGGGATCCATCCATGGTCTTATCACATATGGATAAGGGTACCACGGGGTAAGGGTTTTGCAGTATGGTTTTTGTTGTGTTTAGTAGCATATTGTTTAATGCTGGTGTAAATACGACGAGAGGTGGAGCCATCGGGGTTGGCGTGGTTTGTGTATGGCCGGTGGTTTTAATCCCAATATGGGTTCATGCCGGTGGAGTATGTCTGATTGGGGGGGTGTCCATCCGCCGTTTTGGTGGCGAGATTGTCGGCGAAGTCATTCCCTGCGGAGTCGTTGTGGGCTTTGATTTTCCTAGGGGAGTTAGAGGACCTTGGGCTGCGCGCATTTCGAGTGTCTTTGATGTGATAGATTCAATATCGTCTCTATGGAGGTTGTATTTCGACACCGTTGGTATTTTCAGAAATTCAAGGTGTTTCTGAATGACCTCTAGAGAGCATGCGTTGTCAGTCATAAGGTATGTAGCGCTCGAGTCTAATTCTACGTCGATGGCTGCGAGTTCAGCTCGGGTAATTATGTGGATGGGGGGTGTGGAGTGGTATAAAATTTTGAATTGGATACCTTCCGCGGGGTACGCCACACTTGTATCTACTTGAGACGGTGATCCTTTTTTGGAGCTGTCCGTATATGAGAATCAGTCCCATTCCCACGCCAGGGCGCAACGTTTGACATGGTGGGTAAGGGTGCTGCGGAATAGAAGGGGGAACACCATGTTGAGGTGAGAAAAATCCGGGTGGTAGTATATACCCGCGCGTATGGAGTGTAGATGTCACATTGCGCTTGGAGAGTGAGCTTTGTATTCATAAAATGCAGTTTTCCTTGAAAAGGTGCTAAAGGTTGTAGTGGAGCGCCCGGAAAGAAATGGTTAGTGTGTTGAGGCCGAGTTCGTTTGCTACGAGATACACGTCAATTTCCCATTTCTTGCCTTCGGGGGAGGGAAGGGATATACCTGTGTAGTGGTTTGGGGGAAGGAGTGTTTGCTTGCCGGCTAGGAGGGTGACGACATGTTGTGTGTAGGGTAAGGAATTGTACTTCTCGTGTATGTAAAGGGCATGTAGCCATCGAGGCAGTTTACGATAGTGACGGAGGGGTTGTGGTGGCGCTGCGAGTGTGCGCTAACAATGGCATGCGCCATAGCTCGTGCCATGCATTTATGATCATATTCTGGGTTCGCCATGCAGTTGTGGGTCCATGGGATGACAGAGTTATCTATGTCGGCTGAAAAGACCACGTATTCGGGATAGAGTGAGTGGTAATGGTTAGAGTACATAGATTTGTTGAGGGGGTTGGAATAGAGCTCGGTGGAGGCGTCGAATGCCGTTTGGAGTAGAGTGGTGACTTTTGCGCGTGTGGCCCATCGGTTTTGTGGATTTGGTGGGGTTGTGTGTCGGCGGACTCCGAGCGTGTGCCCAACCGTTTTACAAGTCGGTCAATTTCATTCTCTTCAAACGTGCGCGAGGTGTGTTGGGACTAGAACATGCGGTATAAGTGTTGAGTTCGTGGGGTAGAGAGGGTGGTGACTTCGCGGCCGGAGGGTGGACTATAATTCCCGGAGTCGAGGGGTGGTGGTGGATGGTGAGCTTCCCTAAGGGAATCATGTCTATGTCCGGGTTAATGGCTTCATGTTGGAACGTGACTAGGTCTTGTATCCAAGGAAGGGAGTCTAGATCCGGAAGGACCGGCTCAATATTTACAGGATGGCCCTCTTCGAAAAGATAGAGTGTGTTTTTCCATTAGAGGTAGTTAGTATGGTGTCTCGGAGTTGTGTACATGGTCTCTATTGCACTTGGTAGGCTATAGTGAGGTCGTGTCGCAGGGATCTCCCGCTCGGCCTGTCCGATATGTCTTTTCGCGACTAAATACTCGCAGATACTCTCCCGACGATGGGGCGGGGGCGGCGTTTGCGAAATATTTTTTGGCGAAAAGGGGTACGGACGGATCAGCGGAGGGACGAGGGTGTTGGAGCTCGCGGCGGACAGCTGGGAAGCAGCGCTTGGGACAGCGCTCGCTAGCAGTCGCCAGCCCTGCGAGAGTCTTAAGTCTCCCCTGGGGGCGAGGCCTGATGCTACGCAGGACGGAGGCTGGTCGCAGCCGGAGGAGCGGCACGGTCTGGCGGCGGCGGTCCTTAGGATCGCCCGCCGCCGGAAAAGCCCGGTACGGGGGGTTTTTGAAAAAATTCCCGTACCCACCATCTTTTGAGGACCGGCGACTCGATCCATGTGTTCTTCCAACCCCTTCCCTAGTCGGTACCCGGTTATCGATAGGCTGCCTCAGGCAGTGTGCCTAGGGTTATCGTAACGGCACATTGCTCGTAAAGGCGACCCCCTAACAACGTAAACCACCGGGGGAGGGTACGGACGGCCACAGCGCGATCAGATAGGTGTTGGAAACAGACGGGAAAAGGACAGGGGACAGGAGAAAATCTGGCTCGGGGGCAGGAGAGCCAGCCGGACACCGTCTGCAGTCTAGTTATTCTCTCTTCTCAGCCCCCGAAGGAGGAGAGAAGACTCGGCTAGGTGGCGAGCTGCGTCGAGAGGAGCGGCTAATACCTCGGGCGGGGTGGAGCACGGATCGGGGCGGGACCGACGACGACCTATGCGAGGGGGGTTTTTCACCTGCCTTTCCCCCCAAGCTCCGGCACGACCGGAGTCGCACGGGAGCCGAGGTCAGGCAGGTTCGCCTCGACCAGCTCCAGCTGGACAGCCTTGCTGATCAGCGACCCCGCAGCGGCTGGAGCAGGCCGCGTAACGTGGAGACTAGCGACATTTTATTTTTCATACTGTATCCAAAAAAAAATACGTATAGATCAGAAAATTATAAATACCTGGTTACGGGTATGTTTTAGACGGTATCGTTACTGCCATTGGAGAGGTTGGGATTAGTGGTTCACGGTCTACCTCACGCTTAGAAGTCCAACTACAGGTTGAGCATAGCAAAAGGGGGGGCCCAGAGACAGCAGCCGGTTTTTACTGGTATTGTTGTAAACAATTTCAAATTTCAAATTGAGGTCGTGTCGGCTTCATGCCTTGCACCATGCGCACCGCCAGATGAATGGAGGGGGGTTGAGATAGCGGTTGATATGTCAAACGTGATGTGGACACTCTGTGTACCGTCGAACACTGCGCGGCGTGGGGTTGCCGCAGATGTCGCAGTGGGTAGACCGAGGTGGTTCTTTGCACGCTTGCATAGGGGTAACCGAAGTGGTGATGAAGCCATGTTGTTCATGTAAAAAAAATTACCATTCCGTGAGGATTTCGGGGGCCCATTGGGCTATGCACTAGATTTGACCATGTTTGGGGCCACGATGTTTTGATATTATTTTCATGACGTCATGTGGGGGAAAGTCGAGATGGTGGTCACGGAGGGGTGTGAGGCTGGAGAGGTGAGGGTCCTGCGAGAGGAGAGTGAGTGTGGGTTGGTGCGCTTTATGTCAATGCGTACGGGTGGGTCGGGGGGCCGGTGAAGTGGGGTTGGAGAGCGATATTCCAAGAGGGGTAAATTTCCATGGGCTTTAAGGCTTGTTTGGGCCCCGGGGGTGGCCGTGGAAAGTAGTTATGGACTGCACTAGTTGGGGCAGTGAGTATTGCGGAGATAAGGTGTGTTTTGATTTTTTCAGAGAATTTTTAGGGATTTCGGCCTTTTTGAGAAAGCGGAGGGGTTTGAGGATGATGGAGGCGGAGGTGAGGGATATAAGTATTTGGGGCCATTTGGTGATGTGAGCTTCCTAAGGGGGGGGGGGGGGGGCAGTCTTATTAGCAGTTGTTTGTGAGTGTATCTTGGGTCGGCATTGTTGCGCACGCGATTGTAGTGTGTGGGGTTTGTAATATGATTTACGACTTTTCGCATGTGGGCCAGGCGGTGTTGGTCTTGCGATTCAAAGTGTTGCCGAAGGGTATCAACCATGGGGTTGGAGAGTGATAAAGGAGTGATGTGATTAGATATGTTTGGGCGTCTCGCTGCATGCGGGTAAGCTAGCGAAGGGTGGATGGCATGTCCCGTCGGGACTTGAGAGCCTCGTGCGGCCAGTAGGAGTATTGTTTGGTGTAGCCTTGGATATTATGGGAGCTAATCATGTGGCTGTGATAGTCATCTCCGTTGGTGATGCGGTAGAGGTGGCAGATTGTGAGTTGGGCTGCGATAGTGCGGTGGCTTTGATGGATGGGAGATTGAAACCTAGAAGGTGGGCAGGGTTTCGAATGGAGTCTCTAGGAAGACACATAAATGTTCCAGTTGCTTGTCGGAGGGCTTTACAAATGAAGCCGTCCATTTGTAAGATTTGTTGGTCGGTGATAAGGCCGAGGGGCTGTGAGGAGTGTTTGCCTATGATGAGGCCGCGGATGGCCCGAATTTGTCGGTCAAGTGTAAATTGGGAGGAGCGGAGAGCCTGTGTGAGTCATTTGATATGAGTCCACAGGTTGTTAAAATGGTCGGTGAAGTTTAGTGCATGGTTGATGTCGACGCCTAGAATACGGAAGCTAGTTCCAGGGCCTATGTCCGGGATAGCATGTGAAGCACCATGCGTGTGAATGGAGTTGGTGGATAGTTGGTGCGCTACGAGCAATTTGTTGGCGGGGTTGAGGGCGTTGCCTCTGCCCCATCGGGCTCATGTGGCACAATATTTGTGGACCGTAAGCTCACTCCCGTATATACTCCGAATAGGGAGATCTTGCGAGCTTGGATTTTCATGTTTGAGATGTTTACTGTTGCCACGCTTAGGTCGTCCAGGAATCCATGGCCTAGATATATGGTGGGGATGTCTGGGGAGGGTGTCGGGGGGGAGGGGGGCCTTGTTTTTTAGCCTATGTTACCTATTGAGAGCCCGTGAAAAAAGGGCTCGATGAATAACAGAAGGAATAATGGAGATAGGGTATCACCCTGAAGCGTTCGCTTCTTAATGGGTATCAGGGAGGGGGGTTGGTGCCATATGGAGTGGTGTAGTTTCTTGTCGAGACTTTGTAGAGGTGTTCAAAGATATATATAAAGCCACGGGCATCTCCATTTCTCTTATGTGTTTGAACATGCCTTTGTGGTCTAGGGCGTTGAAGGCTCCTTTAAAGTCAGTGTAGAGGAGGTATACATCTATAGGTTACGCATCTTCCATAGAGGTGAGTAGGGAGGAGAGAGTATAAAGTGTTCCCTTGTATCGTCTAAAGCCGTTATTTTGTGCGCTGAGAATGCCGAAGGACTCAACGTTGTTGATGCCTGATTCTTTGATGCGAGTTGTCCAAATTTTGAGGAAAGTGTTCATTAGTGCAATGGGACAGTGGCTAGAGAGGTCGGTGGAGTCCCCTTTTTTGTGCAGTGGAAAGGTAAGGCTGTGACACCACTTGGGGGGGGTGTATTTGTGGCGGGCCATTACCTGAAAAAGTGTATAAAGGATGGTGTGAGTTTCTGCCGGGAGATAATTGATGAGTTCATTTGGAATTCCGTCAGGACCATGGGCTTTGCATGTGCCCAAATGGTGTATGCCAATGTCAAAGGCCTCTTTGGAGAGCATGCAATAGACCTAAAGGGTGGGGTCCCCACGAGCACGAGTGTGAAAGGGGCATGGGTTAGTAGCGTTCTCCCAATGGGGTGATGGGAGATCATCCGGGACGCATTTAGAGTGTTCGGAGGAAAAGTGTTTGTGGACTTCCTGTATCATTGAGGTCGGGTTACTGGCGGGTGTACCAACTTTATTATGCACGACTATTAGCGCCGGTATAGTTTGGTTGCTGGTGTTGGGATATTGCGTACGGTTTTTGAATTGTTTGTGATAGCGCTTGGGGTGATTATTGTATTGGAGATTGACTTTTGATGATATTTTTTCACGATGTGCCTTGGCCGCTTGAGAGAGGGACGTTTGAGAGAGGAGAAGTTTGGCACCTCTCTCCGATGTCTGTGGGTGACATGCAGTTTGTGGTGTTGACGAGGGATTATGCCCGGTGAAGGGGGCACCCGCTTTTGCACATTTTATAGTTTGTGTATTTTCCCGGAGAGCTTTGGTAGCCAAGAGGGTCGAGGGCCATTTCGTCGAGGGGCGAGTGTGGGAGGTGTAGAGGTGGGCCATATGGTTGCCGCGCAGTCCAAATGTTCGATGACGTGATTCGTGTATTCTAGATTCTAGATATGATTAGTACATGTCTAGATCGGACATACCGATAACTTGTTTAATTCGGTACAGAGCTGTCGCTAGGCTATAGCTCTCTCACTTTTGTTGTCCCGACACCCCGCCTCGGGTTGGTTGTCTCTGTGATTGTCCCTTTTGCGTGACTCTGAATGTAACTACGTATGCGTTAGTTACCTTCCCTACTGATCGTGTGTGCACGGTTTAACATGTTATGGGCCTCCGCCTCACGTGACTCACGCGCGACAACCTAGTTCGGCGAGCTGCGATCGACAAATCTCCCGCAAAAGGCAAGTTTATATATAATCGTAGTACTTTCACCTTGTAGTCGGCGGTATCGCCAGTATAAACTGCGGTCTAAAACCCACCTCCACCCCACCTAAGTCAGCTTCTCGACGGCGACAGACAACCACCCACACCGATGCACTCGTCGTGTGTGGACAAGGTGCACACAAGTCCCAAGCTAGAGACGGGGGGGGGCGCACTATCGGGTGAATACGCATACACAAGGCGCACGACAGCTCTAGCTTATTTTTATATTTCTATTAATTTTGCGACTCAGCCGCCAGCGCATCTCTCCACCTGCCATGGCCGTGGCCCCGAGTAATGCCCCACACTAGGTGGAGGATACAGAAAAGGTGCTTTGAGACACCCCGGGGCATCAGGCCGAGGGATCGGCGGGCATCAGGCCGTCTCTCTAAAACCACTTTTAGGTACAAGTCCGGCTAGCGGTTTTTACCGCTGCCTGTTTTTTCAGATCTTTCTTTTTCTTCCTCTGTCGGAATGGCGCCGAATACTCGCTCTGCCGACTCTCTTGTTTCGCCTCATGATTCCCATGACCTCAACTCCCAGCACAGCTCGGTCGTTTCCACCCCTAATACCCTCGCGCTCGTTTTGGAGCAAATGGCGCTCATCAACGCCCGCCTAGACGCGCAGTCGGCCGACGTTGCTGTTGCTGTTGCTGCAGCAGCTAGTGCTTACTCCCTTGTCGCTCAACGCCGTCGCACTACGGCGCTCGAGCCTTCTCGCGACGAGCTGCCGGTGGACCACCTCCCACCCCACAGTTGTCTCACCTGACCCTCTGCGTGGCTACGCCCGTCCGGACGCATAGACGGCCGTCGATGCAGCTGCCGCTGCAACTCCTCTTGGCGAAATCTCAGTCACACACCGCCGTCACGATGCGCACCGCGAACCCTCGCCCCACACGCTGCCCGTGGAACAGCTTCCACCGCCTCCTCCATACCCTCCCGCAGGGTATGCCCTCCCTACCCTCGGACCTTTTTCCTCGGAGGCGCCGCCGCACAACGTCCCCACCCACCGTGGCCACGCGCACCCGTACGGCCCGCCGCATGCGACGGCCGGCCACTCTCCCTTCCCCGGCGGACCACCTCCTCCCTTCCCTGGCCGGCATTCACCTCCCACCCGGCGTGGTGGTCACACCACCCGTGGCGGCCGTCGCCCCACCATTGACCCGGTGGTCATCGGCCGGGCGGCCCACGAGGCTACCGGTTTCGACAAGGACGCCCTCAACCGGTCCATGAAGATGTCGGTCCCTACCATGGGACCGACCACGGACTTCCAGCAGTAGAAGAGGAACTTCCTAAATTTTCTCTCCATCAAGGCCGCATACTTCATCCCACAGCTGGCAATCCGCGTCTCCGGCGTCTGGTTGGACGAACATGCGCAGCACTACGCCTGCACGATGCTTCTTCATGCATCCAGCGCAAGCAGCGCGCTGACCAGGCGATGAAGTGCGTTTCCCCAACACATCTTGACTGCGCCGCAGCCGCGTGGGACATACACTGTGAACGTCTCGACCGTCGGTCCTTTGCTCGCTCCCTGTCTATGTTGGACAACTTGATGGTAAGACAACGCCATGGACAGTCACGCAGTGACTATGTCCACTACATGCGACAGACGTTCGACGACTACAACGAGACGTGTCAGATGATTGATGGCTCAGCTGCCATCCACCCTCACAATCTCGGTCTCCTCATGCTGCGCGGTATTTCTAGCAACGGCCCACACGGTCAGGCCAAACAGTGCGTCATCAACGCGTTCGACACAGGCTACCAGTTGTCCGCCGATGAGGTGATGGCTAGCATCCTCCACTTGGCACACAATATGGACGAGGACGACGCCCCGGACACAACCACTCCCAATATGTCACCACCTCCCAATTCCGCCTTTGTCGCTCCTGGCCGCGGTTTACACAGCGGTCGAGGCCACTCTCCACGTTGTCCTCGCGTTGGTCGCGGACTACCCAACAAGTGCAGCGCTTGCGGCAGCCTGGATCACATCTTGTCCTCTTGCACTGCCCCGGATGACGCTCTCTTGCGATGGACACTCGCGAAGCGCAAGATGATCACCCAAAAATAAGGCGCCCATGGTGGCTCTCACTCTGCGCACGCCGCTTTGTTGAGCGACGTCTCCGCCGATGACTCGGACAGTTTGCCCACACTAGAAGAGTGCACGGATGAATACGATGACACCGAGGTGAGTGCCCCCTTCAGCTCCGTAGCCTTCTCCTCTTCCCTCACCCCTGGACGTAACCTCTCACAGTTTTTGGGTAGTTGATTCCGCTTGCTCGATCAACCTCACCGCGTTTAAGGGTGACTTCGTACGATTCACACCCTCTCCACTCCCTCGCGCGTTGGTGGGGTTGGTGTTGACGTCAAGGGCAGTGGCTCCGTACGGATTTCTGTTAAGCTTGCCTCTGGCCGGCTTATTCACCGCACTATCCATGCGTTGTACACCCCTGACTTGTCCTTTCGCTATGCTCAGCGCATTGGCCGACTACCCCCCGACCCTCGTGACGGCGTGTTGTGACCTTGAACAGGGCAAAGCCAAAGAGGACATCTTCGAGCACCCTCACGTTCCCGACCTTATCATTGGCCCCCCCCCCACGCACCCGCCGGCACATCGTCTACTGCCGTCGCCCTCTTGTCTGCCCGGGAGTGTGTGGAACCGAAATCGTACCGGGCCGCCTTGGACAGCGCCAAGGCCCCCTAGTGGCGAGCCGCTATGCAGCATGAGTATTCCTCCCTCATAGACAATGGCACATGGGAACTCGTTGACCTTCCCCCGGGTCGCATGGTCGTTAACAACATGTGGATCTACAAAGTCAAGTCTGACACCGCCGGTGACGTCTCCCGCTTCAAAGCGCGGCTCGTCGCCAAAGGGTACAGCCAACGCGTTGGACTAGATAACACAAAGACGTTCTCCCTTGTCATCCGCATAGCCAGCCTGCGTCTCTTCTTGGCCATTGCAGCCGCCCGCGACCTTGAGCTCTGTCAGCTTGACATCGACACTGCGTTACTCTACGCACCCATTAAGGAAGACGTAATCATCAGCCAGCCCCTCGGCTTCACCGATGGCACGTCCAAAGTGTGCCACCTTAGGCGCTGCTTGTACGGCCTTAAGCAGTCCCCCCGCGAGTTCAATTTGCTCCTCCGTGCCTGGCTCGTCGACCATGGGTGGCAACATTGCGTTTCCGACCCGTGCATCTACATCTTCCGCACCGGTCACGTCTTCGCCATGATCGCACTATACGTCGATGACATCCCCGCAGCCTGCAATGATGCCGCATGGCTCGCATCGTTCAAGGCCCAGCTCGGAGCACCGTTCAAGATCAAGGACCTCGGCGACCTCTCCCAATTACTCGGCATGCACATCACCCGCGATCGCTCCGCACGCACCATCTCGCTGGACCAATCCCATTACCTGCGCGACATCCTCGCCATGTACGGCATGACCGACTCTAAACCGTCGTCCCTTCCCATGGACCCCGGCTTCCTCGCCGGCCTCGCTCACATTACCTCGCCCTATCTCACCGGCATGGCCAAGGACGTATACCCCAGCCTCATGGGCAGTCTCCAATACGTGGCCGTCTGCACGCGCCCCGATGTCTCCACGGCATTGAGCATCCTCGGCTCCGCCCAAGCCTCCCCCACGGACGCCGACATGCAAGCTCTGAAGAAGGTTCTTCGATACCTTCATGGCACCATCGACATGCGCTTGACTTTGGGGGGGGACACGGACCACAGTCTCCAACTCACATGCTTTGCCGACGCTGAATGGGCAAACGATAGCAACACCCGCAAGTCCCGTTCGGACTATCTCTTCACCCTCGGACGCGGGCCCATCAGTTACAAGTCCAAACAATAGACTTGTGTGGCCCAATCCACAATTGAAGCCGAGTATTACTCCGCGGCTGATGATTCAAGGAGGGACTCCACCTTCGGCAACTTATGGGGGAGATCTTCAACGCCCCCATCACCGAAACCACCACCATATAGGAGGACAACCAAAGCGCCAATGCATACTCCCAAAATGCCTTGGTCCGCGAGAAGACCAAGCACATCGGTCTGAAGTGGCACTTCCTCAATGACCAAGTGGAGCAGGGAACCATCAAGTTGAGGTACCTCCCCACTTACCAGATCGTGGTTGACATGTTCACCAAGCCCCTCCCAGGACCTGCACTGACAAGACACCGAAGTGCAATCCTTGGAGGACAAAACCCAATGCAACGCTTCATCCGTAGCTACCTTAAGGGGGAGTGTTGTAAGTAATACCCTATAGTTATTAGTTGCAGATAGCTACTATAAGCTATTCTAGATATGATTAGTACATGTCTAGATTGGACATACCGATAACCTGTTTAATTCGGTACATATCTGTCATTAGGCTACAGCTCTAACACTTCTGTTGTCCCGACACCACGCCTCGGGCTGCTTGTCTCTGTGGCTGTCCCTTTTGCGTGACTGTGAATGTAACTACGTATGCGTTAGTTACCTTCCCTACTAATCGTGTTGTACATGATAGGTAAATTTGTTGTGTACCATACACAACCGCTTCTCCCCTAAACCCCCGCAATCCCCCTACGCACATATCACCTCTTTCGCACACCCCTCATGGACTCCATTGATGACCCCACACATACCACCCACAACCTCCACCTTCTTTCCACACATGTAACGCCCACGCAGCGCCCACCACTCCACCGCCCCAGAACAAACATATATAGATACAACGTACCAAACTACCAACGACACATACTGATACCCTCATTGCGACGTCAGAGGGTAGAGTATGTGTGGGGCATACTCTCTAAACACAAGGACTCAGACACCCAACAGACACAATGCATAAATGGGCGCTAGAACGACTCACCGAATGGGAAACACATGATCATCCTCCCACTGACATGCACACCCCTCGACCAATATTCGCCCCCCCCCCCCCCCCCCTCCCCCCCGACCCTAACACTTGCGCAGCGTGTCACGAACCTCTTTGAGATGACATCCTCCCATGTCATACACGCACAAACTTTGCTATTCACCTTCGCTGCGCTACTCGCAAACGCCCGGCCATATGGACATGCAATTGGTGCCAACATGGAGGACAACACAACCTCGCCACAATACTTTCCAATTGGCCCCGCGCTTGCAGCTCCGGGACACCATCATCACCACCCCCTCCGGTATGGCGGCCCTCACCACATTCGAAAAAGTTTCACCCCCGCAACACATCCCATCCTCAAACAACCCGGCCCACCACCATGGCGCACCTCTACGGTCACCATAGATCACACCCCCATCAACCCCGATATAGATATGAAACCCACATGACACTTCTTCATCCGCCATCACCCTACTCTATGAAACGTAGCTATCCTTTGTCTTCCCACATGAAGGGCTATTACCACACTCTCCCTCGAATGTATCACCCATCTCTACCGTTTGTTCCGACCCGTACTCACCTGGGCGGTTTCAACCGCTTTTCCTTGTAAAAAAGAAATAACATTCAACGACGACGATATTATGATGAATAAATTCATATATATGATGAATTGTCCATCCTCGATATTTGTGCACATTGAATAGTGCTTCCCTTATGCGTGCATGGGATTCCGTTACCCTCTTGGTTAACCCCCCCCCCCCCCCCCCCCCCCCCCCCCCCCCCCCCCCCCCCCCCCCCCCCCCCCCAACACTCACATCCTTTTTCCCTGCCCACGTTTCTGTGGTCCTTCATCACTTGTAGCGCTAAGTGCAACCCATCCGCGATATAGGTTCAGGTATATTTGATAGTACCTGTGGCGACTGCCGGGTACCCAGTACCCGTATATGTACTTAATTTTATGATGGTGATGGCAGACGGCGAGAAAATGAAGTATACAGCCGGAAAATTGCAGACGAGAAATAAATGAAGTACATACCCGCTATCGGTAGTACGGGTAGAGGTAGTCGCTCGGTGGGCTGAGGTCACGACGACGTTTCTAGTCGTCGCAGGAGTTCAAGCTGAGCCGGCTGTCATACAGCCAGTGCAGGAAGAAGCTGACTAGAGTGCTTCTATTATAGATTGCGCAAGTGGAGTACTTCCACATTTCAAAGGTAATCCTTATTGCTACAGGCAGTCGCGTCTTGCGCTGCTGCTTTCTGAGATCGCTGTTTTACTCCTTGGCAGTCAGACGACCGCTCGAATACAGTCAAAGCCGAGCAGGTACATATTGACGCTCTCATTATTCTAAATTACATCATGTCATTATATACTCGCCCACGCTGGCGCGTATTTCTACACACGCAGCGTACATATATAATCCTTACTCGCCCGTGCCCGGGTCATGGCGGTGCGATCTAGTCGGCTCTGCAAGCCTCCGGTCCCACCTGCCTCACTTTAGCACACCCCCGCAGCGGCATCAGCACTTGCAGGTAGCGAGCTGATTCAGAGATTAGTTTCGTCATACTATGTTGCTGGCGATATCTATACTGATCCGCCGTTTTGCTACTCCTCGCTTGTTGCAGGGCGCAGTACTTGGCAGCTGCATAACACAGAACACAGCGGGAAGAGACGCAGCGCGGCGCCGCTGCGTTTAAATTAGCCGAGATGGTCCGTAGTGCCGCCCAGAACCCCCGAATTTGTATCTTTTGCCGCGGTATCTGGGCTGCTAGTCCTCTGCATCCGTTTTCAGCACAGTTGACGCCCTCTTTGCGTCACCCGCAGCCAGATCTCACTGTGTTGACGTTTTTCCCCAAATCTATCCGCAGTCACTGATCTCGCGCTTCGCCTCCTTTGCAAACCAACTCGACTTATAGCCGGAGTCAATTTTCTTACTGACTTTCTTTTCTCTTTGTTTCCTCTCACTCTTGGGTTCGTGAAGCCGCTCCGCCTGGACATTAAGGTACGCTGCCCACCCTCGGCCCCCTCTCGGCCCAGTGCTACTTTTGCTCACCTTTCTTACAGTAGACTATTCTGCAAACGCTTGGACATACGCACTTATCAACAAAAAACCAAAAAGGCACATGGCGGCTCTTATGAGATAGGCGGGCATGGGAAGTGGCTGCGGGGTTTCCTTGCCTGCGAAAGCAGGCAATTTCTGTTGTCTCTCTGGTTTTCTCTGCGGGAGCTCAGCCTGTCATACGTGGGTTTGCGGTGGTGAGGGCGTCAGAGGGAACGTAGGGCTATGCATAATGTGCTGAGGGCATTTCGTGCTTCCCCATATTCCACAGCGCCAGTTTGTGCAGCGATCTGATCGCGTGAAGGGTGTTGATCTTCACCCCACCGAGCCTTGGCTGCTGACCAACCTCTATAATGGAAACCTCTACCTGTGGAACTACAATGAGTCGGTATGTGGCATGGCTCCCTCTTTCTCTTTGCCGTGCCCTCCGAGCCCTATATTCCTTGTGGCTTGACTGTTCAATTGGGGGCTGTGGCTGCGTGATTCAGGTTCTGGTTAAGTCCTTCGAGGTCACAGAGCTGCCCGTCCGCGCAGCCAAGTTCATTCCGCGCAAGTCTTGGCTTATCTGCGGCGCAGACGACATGTTCATCCGGGTGTACAACTATAACACCATGGACAAAGTGAAGACGTTCGAGGCTCATACGGATTACATCCGCAGCATTGCTGTCCACCCCACCCTTCCCTGCATACTCTCTTCCTCTGATGACATGCTCATCAAGCTCTGGGACTGGGACAAGGTGGCTACGCATTATTATCCATACCCTGCGTGCTATTAGTAAAATTATATTTTGGCTTGCACGTTACAGTGCACATTCCTGGTGCCGTTTCCGACTATGCTGGGTGTATTTTTCAGGGCTGGAACTGCACACAGATCTTTGAGGGCCATTCGCACTATGTCATGCAAGTCATCTTTAACCCCAAGGATGCCAACACCTTTGCCAGCGCCTCGCTGGATCGCACTGTAAAGGTGTGTTATGGGCTGCGCTCCGACGTGTACTAGTGTTCCACCATGGTATTGGTTAGTGCAAAGATTGGCGTCAACACATTTTACTCGTGCATCACAGGTTTGGAGCCTAGGCCAGCCAGTGCCTAATTTTACTCTGGAGGGGCATGAGAAGGGAGTTAACACTGTGGATTATTTCACTGGAGGTACGCAGCCACGATGCACGCTTGATTGTAGGGGCAACTCTTTCTGGAACATGCCGTAATGGCATTCTCACGGGTTCTGCGCGGTACGGCCAGGGGACCGTCCTTACCTCATCACTGGTGCCGACGACAAGCTCGTCAAGGTTTGGGATTACCAGACCAAGACATGCATTCAGACGCTTGACGGACACTCCCACAATGTATCAGCTGTCTGCTTCCATCCTGAGCTGCCCATCATCCTCACTGGTTCCGAGGACGGCACGATCAGGGTGCGTATAAGCTACAGTGAAAGTGACCGATAAGTTTGAGTTTCTGCAACGTCGTGTCTTGCAGAAGATACTCAACTCATCCCTGATGGATTGCCGCATTATGACGAACCTTTGATGTCGCAGATCTGGCACTCCACCACATACCGCTTGGAAAACACCTTGAACTACGGAATGGAGCGCGTGTGGTCCATCTCATACATCAAGGGTTCTAACTCGTACGTGGGCTGGTCTGAGCAGGATCTGCTACATTTGGTAGATGCATATTGCGTAGCGCACAGTACCTGCGCGGGGAGTGCTGTCATTTTTGCGGTGTTGCTACAGCACGGAATGGGAAGGGATGGTGGAAGGCTCGAAATGGGAGAGTCTGAGGGACAGGGTATCTACGTTTGGGAGCATGAAGTGGCTTTTGCCTTCAATCTCCTGAGTGCTCTTGGTTTTGTGTAGGATTGCTCTCGGTTATGATGAGGGCGTCACCATGATCAAGATCGGCCGTGAGGAGCCGGTGGCCTCCATGGACAGCGGAGGCAAGATCATCTGGGCGCGCCACAACGAGATCCAGACGGTGAACGTCAAATCCTTGGGCGCTGACGCAGAGATTGTGGACGGAGAACGTCTACCTCTCGCGGTCAAGGACCTCGGTTCCTGTGACCTTTACCCACAGACTTTGATGCACAACCCCAACGGCCGCTTTGTGGTCGTCACTGGTGATGGCGAGTACATCATCTACACGGCGCTGGCGTGGAGGAACAAGTCGTTTGGGCAGGCCCTCGAATGCGTCTGGAGCTCTGACTCGAACGAGTTTGCGTGCCGGGAGTCCACGTCCAGTGTCAAGGTGCGTTGCTTGCTTCATGTCAGAATCAAGCAATCACAGGATTGGGAGCGGGGGTGGGTTAAGTGGACTGCTTGATGTTTCGCATTCCGAAAACAGATCTTCAAGAACTTCAAGGAGGCCAAGTCCGTTCGTCCATCTTTTGTGGCGGAGGGCATCCACGGTGGGGCCCTGCTGTCTGTGCGCTCCTCGGACTTCATCTGCTTCTACGATTGGGCGGAGGGCAACATCATCCGTCGTATCGATGTGCCGGTGAAGGAGGTGCACTGGTCGGATAGCGGGGAGCTGGTCTGCCTCACCACAGATTCCTCCTTTTACATCCTTAAGTTCAATAGGGAGGTTGTGGAGGCGTTCAATGAGAGCGGTGGCGAGGTCGACGAGGACGGCATTGACGATGCCTTTGAGCTGCTGAGCGAGGTCAATGAGCGCGTGCGCACGGGGCTGTGGGTCGGGGACTGCTTTATTTACAACAACACGGCATGGCGGCTGAACTACTGCGTGGGGGGCGAGGTCACGACCATGTACCATCTGGACAGGCCCATGTTCCTCCTGGGGTACATGGCCGCGCAGAACCGGCTGTACCTGATCGATAAGGACTACGCCATCATCACGTATACGCTGCTGCTCAGCTTGATCGAGTTCAAAACATTGGTCATGCGCGGTGACATGGACGCGGCCAGGGATGTGCTGCCCACCATCCCCTCGGATCAGCTCAACAACGTGGCCCGCTTCTTAGAGGGGCGCGGCGAGATCCAGCAGGCACTGGAGATTGCCACCGACCCAGACTACAAATTTGAGCTTGCGGTACAGCTTGGAGACCTTCAGGTGGCAAAGGTAAGAGTTACGATAGATTCTGTTCGCACACACACACACACACACACACACACACACACACACACACACACACAAACCTCATAGTCATATACAGGCAAATGAGTGAGCGCAAATGCGCTCGCATGCACTGATGCAAGTTCCAGAACACTTGTCACATAGACAACCGCAAAATTGCATACTCGTACACGCACGTATAAAACGCCATTTTATGTTTGGACAAATACACGCTATCTCTGACATTCGCACACCGCCAGAAATATGTGACTTCACTCCCCCCCCCCCCCTCCGGCTACACACGTGCACGTGCACGCATTTGGGCAGGGAGTCTGAGAGCGGTGTTGGTGTGGGCCCTGTAGACCATTGCCGAGGAGGCAGACAGCGAAGGCAAATGGAAGCAGCTGGGGGAGATGGCGCTGGCAGAGGGAAATCTCAGCCTCGCAGAGACCTGCATGAAACGTGCGAAAGATTCTGCAGGTCTACTGCTGTTGCAAACAGCGAGTGGCAGCCTGGCAGGCATGACGCAGCTCGCAGACCAGGCCACTGAGTCTGGCAAGTTCAACATTGCATTCGTATGTCTGCTGCTCATGGGCAAGGTGGACGAGTGCATCGACCTGCTGGTCAAGGCTGGCCGCGTACCCGAGGCCGCCTTTTTCACCCGCACCTACAAGCCTTCCCGCATGAGTGAGATTGTGTCGCTCTGGCGGGCGGATCTGCAAAAGGTCAACCCCAAGGCGGCCGAGTCCCTGGCGGACCCGGCGGACTACCCCAACCTGTTCCCCAACCTGGAGTACGCGCTCAAGGCGGAGCAGTTTCAGGTGGCGCGGAGTCAACGGGCCGTCCCAGGTGCGCAGTTCCCCGCGGTGGAGGGCGCCCACATGGAGGATCTGATTGCCAAGATGCAGGAAATGGGCATGAACGGCGGGGATGCGGTCATGTCATCCCCCACGCGGTCGTCCACCCCTGCCAGTCCCCCGTCAGCTGCCGCGTCGCCGGCTGCCTACTCCAGCCCGGCTGCGCCCGCTGCCCCCGCCTCGCCGGCCGCGTTTACCAGCCCTTCGGCTGTGGCCGCTGCCGCCTCGCCAGCAAAGGCGCAGCCCACGGCTGTGGCTTCTCCCGCTTCTGCTGCAGGTGAGAAGGCAGATAGCAAGTATTCCATTCCATTGGGAATAGGGGCATGTTCCGTTTGGAATAGAATACTATTGTGTGAACTGCAACTGTGTGACGCATTGATTGTTGCGTTGTTTCAGAAGACGAGGAGGTAGAGGTTGAGGAAGAAGAGGAGGAGGAGGAGATGGAAGACGCCGAGGAAGAAGAGGAGGAAGAGGAGGGTGACGACGAGGAGGAAGAGGATGAGGAGGAAGATGACGATTGGTGAGCTGTGCTCGGAGCTTATAAGGATGTGCTTGGTGAACTTTTCGTTTGGTTGGTCTCTTTTGAAAAGAAACATATATATGCATACACATATATACATAAACAATTGAATTTGGAACTTTCTTTTACCAATATTATATTACAGTTTCCTTAAGCTATTTTAAAACTTACTGTTCAGAGACTAACTATGGTTGTTTCTAGTCGCAACTTCATGGATGCAAAAGAAATTTGATACATATAGAAATCTGTGAAGAATGCGTGTTCGTTGGGAGAGATTTATGAAATAAACACGAGAATTGAAATATCTTATGAGGTTGACTTTCATGTTTGTCATGCCACTTTTTTGGGGCAGGGGGCTGGAGAAATGAGCCCATGGAGAGGAGTAAGGCCGTCACTGCTTCGGTGGTCGCCTTCCGTAGCGCACATTTCCCTCTCGCCCACCCGCGTGTGCGCCTATTAGCCTGAACGCCTACTAGCCGTAATAGAGGCCGCCGATGCAGAACTTGCTCTCTGCCACATCCGTCCACCTTGGAACACTCTTGCACAGGCGAGGCGGGCATTGCCTTGCAGCCCTGTAACATACGAGCAGCGCTGCACGTGACAAATGTTTTGTTTACACAAACCGCCAATAATGGCCAACTCCCAACTGCGTTTTCATATGCCCTTGTACTCTCCTTACTTGTATCAAGGGAACGCCACCGGAACGGGGGGTGGAAATATATATTGTCTTTGGAATTTGATTGGTGGCGCACAGGCGTGTGCGCATTCCGTCCGATTCCTACATGACCCCTTCTGGACCATATTGTGTTTCATAGAGGATTTCCACATTTGTCACGGGCTTGGAACTGGATGGAGGCGGGAGAGTGGTGTGTGAATTGAGCGATTTGTCAGCGCATGGCATTATTAGGAAGAGCGAGGAATACTGTGGTTTCTTGCAGACGGTGTCACTAAAGTGCGCCGCCCTATCCAATAATAGTGAGATAGCTTTGGCAGTGCAGTGCGGAGGTGGTGGTGAGTGGCGGCGGTCTACACCCTAAAAACGAAGGTTCGAAATCGGCAGAAACGACGAGAAAGCATGGGCGGGCGTCGATGATCATCGCCCTCGGTTGCTTGCAGATACTTCTCGAGGTGATTTGTGAGTCCCTTGGCCCGCCTGCGCGTTTCATCAACAATTGACACACGAAAAGCTTCAACGGAGATGCCCAAGGCTCGCGCCTCCGACTTGGCGATGTATGCCGTTACCATAGGCACACGTGCCAAGCCACTCCGGCGTGACATTGCGAAGGTGCGCGAGGTAGGGGCTCTCTGTGAGCGAACAATAAGCTCACGCCCCTTGCGGATGGCATGCGCGCCCGCATGTAGTACAGTCTTCCATGGACCGTACGTTGCGCGACGCGTAAGCCGTTAGTTAGGCCCGACGGCTCCAGCATCCGAACCAACAAAATTTGTTACCGCACTTGGCGACGCCCACACATTGGCACACGTTAGCAGGGCGCAACCCCGGAATTCAAGGGGCCGTGATTATGGGCCGCTCCGTCCATGCACCGGGTATGGCGTGACATGCGCATGCGAATCGCTCACTTTCGTGAGATCCCCGTGGTGGGCATGATAATGGACACACCCGTACGTTGTACTCCGGGGGAGTCTTGGCCCTACTGTTTCGCCAATAGTGGATGTCCTGCGGGAGCCCGATGCTCGGGCAGTACGGGGGTATATATATGAGATATATCCCCAACGGGTACCGACTTTTCGGCGCGGTACTTGGTTACGGCGTACGGCTCCGGACACGGAGGTACCGGGTTCGATTCCATGTGATGGCATTTCCGTGTAACCCTTCCACAGGTTATGGGCCCTCCGCGTATGACGTGGGTTTGTAGGGTTTGACCGGAGTTGATCGGATGGTGTCCATTAGGGGGAGTGTTGTGAGATCCCCGTGGTGGGCATGATAATGGACACACCCGTACGTTGTACTCCGGGGGAGTCTTGGCCCTACTGTCTCGCCAATAGTGGATGTACTGCGGGAGCCCGATGCTCGGGCAGTACGGGGGTATATATATGAGATATATCCCCAACGGGTACCGACTTTTCGGCGCGGTACTTGGTTACGGCGTACGACTCCGGACACGGAGGTGCCGGGTTCGATTCCCGGTGATGGCATTTCCGTGTAACCCTTCGACACTCACAACGGTTGCACAATCGGGGCGCCCGTTGCGTATTGTTATGGAGCGCGCATCACCGTACTTACGCAAGTGACCACTCGAATAGCCCCACTGCGCTTTCGGGCGGCGCATGGGGCCAAAGCCACAGGTGCGCCTCAACGGCTTCATTGCAGGGGCCGCGCGAGGCTTTGGGCGACTCCGTCGTGATTTTTTCGGCCCGTTTTGGGGGCTCAAATGTGCGAAATGCGTTTGCGGTATTTAGAAATCTGGGTGTTATGTGCTGCCATAAGTATAGACGTATTCTCTCATACGTCGCCAAAACGGGAAGTGGGCGTGTTGCCGGTTTTGCAATTTTTATAACCTTTCCGATGAAACTTTCGGATTTATATTTTGTGTAATCCTCGAAAAGTGACGCCCCATTTACTGAGAGCCCCTTTCCATACCACCGCCTCCCAACTCCCGCATGTGCCTACCATGCACCAGTTTCCTCACCTCCTCATACCACCGCCGACGGCGCATGCCTCTCACGCGCCTTGCCATACACGAGCATCCTGGACAGTGCACGGCGCTACCCTTGGCGTGTTTGGTACCCTCGCTCGGCGTGTGCATAATAATAAGACACAAATGGTAGTGCATTCCACAATTTCCCGCTTCCTTCAACGCACCTCGCCCACGCACTTGGTTCTTGCGGCTGACTGAAACGCGCCCCATGGAGTGTAAAGCCCACCATGGCACCTGACCGACGGGTAGTTTGTTGCCCACAGTGTGGGGAGTGAGCCAAAGATTACTTATCATGGCCCCGTGCTACGTACCCATTCGGCGACATTTAGACCCTAAAAAACGCGAAAACCCTGACTTCCACGTACTCAGACGTTGGTCGCGCATTGCCTGGGGTGTCGTGCCCGAGCGACTTTGTGTGCGTTGTCATCAATAAACGACAAGGTACATTTTTCAACAAAGTTCTAGGGCTTGGCTAAATGTGCGCGTATTATTCTAAACCCTAACAAAATATATCATTGTGGCGGCTTTTCAAAAATTTTAGAGAAAACGCTTCGGCAGATTGACGTGATTCCACGTGATGTGCTGACTGTTAGGTTAAAATTAGGGTTTCAATGCACTCTAAACTCGAGTGTTCTCGAATTCTGTGGTCGAACTTTTGTCTTTGAGTGTTGAAACGAGAGAGGGAAACGGAAAGGTTTGTACGACTGCGTCTCGCAACCGGCATGGTCTGGAACCGTCTGAAGTGGCGAGACGACTGTTTTAGGCAGAGCTTTGGGGTATTCGACGTTGGGAAGCAGTCCCAAGAGGAGGAGCCCTTCTTAGTGGGGTTCAGAGACTCCAAAGGAAAGAGTTACTCGCTGCTTACGGTCTCAAAATCTCTATACTCCACACTTCAAACGAGTAGGGGATTTACTAGATCCCCCCCCCTCCGTGGGAGCACTCGGTAATGTGAGTTGAACAAATCACGGGAACGGCCTTTCTGATATTTCAGGAGAGGAAAAATGAAACAAATTATAAGACGCCAACAAAAAAAATCTGTCCACAACAATAATAACAATGATGTGGAGCCGCATTCAACTCGGGCGCTTCTACATTTGCAAAGCCCGAAAAGACACAATGGCGAGGCGATGATGCAGCGAAATGTCACGTGCGACGGGTCGGATACTGTTTTCGCTGCATCCGTTAGGCTACAGGCAAGCGGAAGCCCCTCTGCTTCGGCCGCCACGACCGACATCGTCCTAACTGCTGGAGCGAGCAGCAGCACGCCGGGCTTTCCCTGGCCGATTGCCACCCGAGGCGCCCCTACCCCCACCTCCACCCCCCCGCCCACCGCCGCCGCCTCGTCCACCGCCTCCTCGACCACGGCCCCGACCACCTCGTCCCCCGCCGGGCGTGGCGGGCCGGTAAGAACTCATATCCGCTGTGGACTCCGCTGTGTTTTGCTTCTTCAACCTCTTACGGCCGCCAAAGCCTGAGCCCACAAAAATAAACCGACTCATCCTTTAGTCAACCCGCGCAGTTTCAGGCACGAGCCGGAAAACGCTGACGACGACACAAATTAAGCTTTTATCCCCTACGAAACCGTGTACTGGCTCATTTCATGCGCTATCGCCAAGTGGTGCAGAGTTGGTATAGGCAGCCGAGAGAAAGATAAATCACGAAGTGAGCCGCGGTTCGCAGTGGAGGACGGACACTCACCGAATTTGGTGTCCCTGTACTCGCGCTTTTTCGACTTCTCAGCAAAGCCGCCCCCGATCCGTTCTCCCGCCTTCTTTGGCTTCCGGCTGAACTTGTCGATGTCAAACTCCTCTTTCTCGGCATACCCCTGCGCAGTTACAAGGCGAAACAATGAGAGCAGCAATGAAGTCCCCTGAGCAGTCACAAAGTCATGTTTCATCGGCGTAGGTTATGGAAACGGAAACCGAGATATCACTCGTCACGAAATATGAAGCGCAGTGTATCATAGACAGTATTGGGACGACCGCATGACTTCATCGACACGCACCGACTTTTCCCTCTGCTTGCGCCATTTAGAGACCTCCGTTATGCTCCGTTTCTTCTCCTGCGCCTTCTCCTTCTCCTTCTCAGACTGCATCTGTTTCTGGAAGCGCTTCCCCTCGCGCTGCTTCCGCCTGGTGGGGTGACCGATACGACGGCGAGAGGGGTGCGTGGCATGAGACACATCACATAAGAGAGAAACGGAAAAAGAAACATGTAATTGATGTGCATTAGTAGCACACAAATTCACAAAATGGATGAAAACTATTTCAACATGCAGTATTCAAATGGTCGTTGGGAGCTGCGTGCTGCTGTCTTCTTGGCCTCCCCACTTTCCTTGTGGTTCGAATCGGTATCAATCAACTTAGCAACAGCACGAAAATAGCAATAATATGCAAAACGAATGGTGTACCAAAATAAGCCGCCCCTTTCAACCCTCCAAAGCCCGCATCACACACACACACACACACACACACACACATGACTTTTCCCCACATACACGTAGAGAAACGCACGAACACAAAACACACACACACACACATACACACACATACACACACACAGGGAGAGAGAGACACACACGAAAACGCGCCCACGTACACGCACGCACACACACACACACACACACACACACACACAGATCGCACCTCTGCTCCGCCGCTTCAATTTTTTCAGTCTCGAAATTGAGCTGCTCCTTGACACGCAGCATGTGGTCGTCGCTCTTGACCATCTCCGCATAATAGTCCTCCGGCCTACGCCACTTCATGCCCGCCTTGTCAAACTGCACCACAGCTTGTTTCGCGGCATCCAGAGCCTACCCACAGGCCCCACACCTCAGTTGGGCGTCTCCAGCTTCATGTAGAGTGAGCAACGCCTAACCCGGGCATTGAACACATTTTCTGAAGATAACACTAACCGCACCAAAGTTTTGTACCATCCCAACAGGTTTTCAAACACTCGTTCCTCTTTTGAGGTGATTACCTGATTGTAGAAGGCCAGCTCGCGTTGCAGATCATCCTCCACTTCCTCCAGCTGCTCCTCCGACCCTCCCGTGATCACTTGCGTCTCCACCCACCCCACCTCGTCCGTCCACGCCACCTCCTCCAGCTTGTCGTGCAGCCCGTCCGTATTGTAGATCGCCTCGCGCTCAGAGCTGTCCTTCTTTCCTAAAGCGGCCTCCTGCTCGGCAGTGGAACCAGAACCCCTCAGCTTTAACCCACCCCAAACTCTTCACACGCCCTAAAGCAATGCCTTCCAAGCTTGTAGAACACCAACAGCCACCATCAAAAGAAATGACGCATGAAATCGTAACAACTTGATTGAACAAATTGAACAACTTGATTGAACAAATTGAACAACTAGCAAGTGCCTGGAAACACACACACTCCCGGCCTACAACTTGATAGTCACTTCAGCATAGAAACGGACGTGATAGCAAGCTTGATCTGTGGTAGAATCGGGCTAAAATGGAGTGCATTGGGAGCGGTACGCCATATTCGAAGGCGAGTGGTTATTATAGAGCTCGGCGAAAAATGAGGTCTCCGGTAACGTCGTGGCTGCGTCGTCAGCGTATTCCCCGCACGCGCGAGTGACCACCAGGAAGCGCACGTGGCTGCGATGTTTGATAAGATGAAGCATAAAAGATGGACGGGTGGGGGGAGGTGGTGAATAAGGCGCGGGGCCGGACTAAGATTACGGACGGATGTCGGCGCGACGAGGGGGGCGGCGCTCCGAGACTTTCCGGAGCCGACACAGACGGACGCCTCACCTCTTCGTCCAGAGACGAGTACCCCTCCTCTTCCTCATCACTCGACTCAACAGGCAGATCCTTACGCCCCATTGCGCCTCCAGCCCTTTCCCACTTCCCGTCCTGGTAGAAGCGGCGGAACGGCTGCCGTGAGAGGCTGACGTTGGCGGAGAGTCGCCCGCGCCGCCGAACAGCGAAATGCGCCTCGCGATGTTCTTCTTACCCAGGGAAGTCCACTTCGATGCGAAGCGCTTACGAAAGGACAGTAGACTGCGGAGTACACTGTACCCTTAAAAAAAGATTCGACTGCAACCTGCGGCGTCGCTATTTGCGCATCGCTTGCTGTAGTTGGTTAGTTGCAGCCGCCGGTGTGCGTCGTCGCTACTCGTGACGGCGTGTGTCGCGACGTCGACCTCGTCGCTGCTGTTGCGCAGCGCCGCCGACAGCAGGACGATTATTGTTCTATGTAACGCGCCCACGCATGTACATGTACCCGTATGCTCAATTGAATAAGATGAGCACGGACAGGGAAAGTGGGAGGGGAAACAAGAGGGCAAGAGTGACAAGAGGATCACGGAATCCAAAGCTCAATTGAATAATAAGCGTATTAATATTATATACGAGTCTTTGTATTTTTGTAATCATGCACACACATACCTTATGTACACTATTTTTTGCAATGATTTAGAGAATTCATAGAGGCCCATTGTCGTGACACTTACTTTTCACACACGCACACACACACACACACACACACACACACACACACACACACACACACACACACACACACACACACACACACACACACACACACACACACACACACACACACTTTATTCTCTCATTATGTGCTTTTCGTAATTATTCACACACGCCATGTGTGTTTCACTATGCATTTTTATAATCACGAGCATAATGCTCCTGTACCCATCCTAGCGATGCGCAGTAGTTAAAGACGTATCCCAATCCTTATCGAAAGACTATATATTGTTACAAGAAAAAGCAGCGGAGACCACCAAGCAAAAAGAATAAAAACCAAACCCCGGGGAACAGGAAGGCATGCCACAGCACTGCCCTCATGTAAAGAGTTGCATCCCAATAGGTGCGCCACACACCAAGTCGGTTTTTTCCGAATAAAGATATCGCATTTGTAGTACCGAATCCAATCGACTTGATGATAAGGGGACACACCGACAGACAGTCACACACACACACATACACATACACACACACACACACACACACACACACACACACACAATTTAAATCAAATCAATGTAGTATAGTTATATTATGTGACGAGTGGACCGTAGTTGTGCCCGTTGTTCTTTGTATTTTTATAATCATGTACACACATACGCTGTGTCTTTCACTACGTGTTCTTGTAATCATAAAGATGATCCATAGAGGTCCATAGTCGTGACACTTATTTTTCACACACACACACACAGTCACACACACACACACACACAGTTACACACACAGTCACACACACACACACACACACACACACACACACAACCAGGCACAGACGCACACACACACACACACACACACACACGTCACGCACGCACACACACACACACACACACACCCTGTGTGTCTCCCTCTATGTTTTTGTTATCAAAAAATGCTCTTGTTCCCATCGTAGCGATGCGCAGTAGTTGATAAAGACGTGTCCAAATCGTAATCTCAATAAGTGAGTGCGCTATACACCAAGTCGATATTCTTTCCAAATAAAATATCGCATTTGTAGTATCGAATCCAATCGAGGTCATGATAAGGGGACACACCGACAAACAGGCACACACACACACACACACACACACACACACACACACACACACACACACACACACACACACACACACACACACACACACACACACACACACACACAGATTTCAGGAAGTTAATGTAGTAGGATAAGTACGGGTAATGACTATTTCATTGCCACAACTTAAATCACATATATAACATACATATTAGTTATTCAAGGCTGAAAGTAAGAAATAACATAAACACAAGCCTTCTCACGTGGATGGTAGCAAGGTTTAGCGAAGAGGAATGTGTTAAATTGCAGACAAGCAACTAACAAAAGTTTCAGAAGTTGTGATTAATGCAGACGTCAAGTATCATTATTTCCCTGTCCTCGTGTCTGAAAATCTTAAAATATAAAATTACACACATCATTACCGAGTTTACGGCTCACATATCTCGGCGGACCCGTGCAGCCATCTATGTATATTAGGTTTAGGCAGTGAAACCTCTCCATCAAACATCTCCATTGGGAGTAACAAAATCGTCTAATTCATACTAACATGTAAACAATTTTTTTCTTTATACAAGTATGAAATATAATTTGTCGCTTGTCTCCACAATGCGCGGTCCGCTCTAGCCGTTGCGAAGGCGCTCATACGCCAAGCTAGTTAGCGTACGCTTGTCGAGACATGGGTACATGACCTCTACTCCCGTGAGACTCCGGGCGTGCCGGAGCTAGGTGAAGGGGGCGCGGAGGTAGGCAAAAATCCCCCACTTTGGTTGTCGACGGTCCCGTCTCGATCCACGAACACCCTCGTTCGAGATAATTGTTGCCCCCCCCCCCCCCCCCCCCCCCCCCCCCCCCCCCCCCCCCCCGTCATAACTCGCCGTCTAGCGTAGGCTCCCCTCCCGTCCGGGGCTGGGAAGGAAAAAGAAGTTCATAGCTTTTGACGGCGTCCGGTTGGCGCTCCTACCGCCGCGCCACATTTGTCATGCCCCCGGTATGTCTCCGTATGTTTTCCAACACATGTTTGATCTCGAACATGAGGCGCGTTGGCGCACAACGGGCAGCCTAGAGAAATTAACAGTTCAGATGGTAACATAGCATCAACGTAGCAACGTGCTTGACCAAAAATGCAGTAGGAAGCACGTTCGACATGTACGTGTTAAAGGAAAAAGAGTGCGCAAGGCATACTGATATTGATCAATGCCTACGGAGGCCGTATACAATATACTGCAACAATGCACCTCGGTTCGTAGCGCGTGTGCGGATTTATGCACTCGCCCACGAGCACGGGGCCCGTTTCAGCAGTCACTATACCCGTACATAATGGTGGGTGGATCGCGGTCTACGCGAGATTATGTGGTTCACGAGCGCGGAGCCGAATTGCGGAGGCGGTCTCAACTTATGCACAATTGCATACCGGGTCGCCGTTTGACAAGGAATCATGTCATCCGCGACGAGCATGGAGCTGACACAACTGCTCACGATCAAGCAAATTGGGGCGCAAAATAGCCGAACGATACATAGTCATAAGACACTAAGTCATTACTACATGTTACCACGACAATAGGTGGCCACGTGTAGCGAACATAAGAGAAAACACAGAAACTGCTAGTCTCATGCGCAATAATTACACATGTAAAACTCGGTCGTAGAAATCACCGATGCTTCAATGTCATCCGAGCCGGAGCTCACAAGTTACGACCACGACCGGTGAGCAAGGCTCCATTCACGTGTCGCGAACATGAAGAGCAAACACATAAGCCGTTGGCCTACTCAAACGCAATAATTGCACACGGTTAACTGCCTTAACTAACAAAAACCGTCACATCAACAAAAAGATGACGGTGTGGAGCCCTGAAGTCTAACCAAACCACATCCCCATGTCGATCTCGAGAAGCTCCCAACCGAATAGGGCGGACCTCCAACCGCAAGTCCCGCCCCTTAGTAGCCCCCGGTTCAAGCATGAACTCTTCGTCAAGCACGAGGACAATCCTGTCGTGCTGGAGCCGAATGACGTACCAAGACCACGGGTCCCGGGGGATTAACTTTCACATTTGTTAGGGAAAGTTTAGGGGATAATAAAAAATCAGAATTGTTGCGTGCATATCAGAGCCCTGGCAGATTCGAACCACCGACCTGCTGAGCTGCAATCAGCCGCTCTACCACTGAGCTAAGGACTCAAATGATACAACATCATTATCAATAAATTATCAAATCCCGATTGGTTTACAGTGACTATATATTCCACAATCATGATTAGCGTATTCTACAACATGGCTGTTACTCAAAAAGCAATGATAAGAATAATTTACATGCCTTGGCTCAGTCCTCTTCACGGGCCACACATTTAACGCTCGCTCAGCCGTTATTGGGCTTGCTGCCGCAACTTCCAGCGCTAAAAGTCCATGGCATAAATTCAACCAACGAATTGTCAGCCAGCCCGCCGTTCCCCGCCAACACCCTTCTTGTCGTCGCACTACGCAGCCCGTCGCCCCCGAGACTGGCAAAGTATTACCACCTCGGGTCAAAGTAGTTCTGTGCCAACGAAGATCCCATAATCAGGAGGCTTTTAACATATATGTCGTTGACATGTTATTTAATGACGCAGGGAGATGCCCGGCCCCCTTCAGCTTCCCCACTCCCCCGCCCGTTCGCCAATCCTCCGTCTCCCTTCGCGTTCCCGGATGTTTCAAGAACAATTTACGTCTTCGCCAACGAAAGTCAAGTAACCGTGAAGTGGGTTGAATGCAGCACATACTCAACAATATCTTTAAAATTTGCATTCAGTAAATCCTACAGAAATGCGGAACGTCCGTCAGTGAAGCTTAGAGCACAACAAGACCCTCGAAAGCATCCTCAGACATATGAAATTGGTCCGCCATGACAGCTATCCGGCCACAGAGTTTCACAGCGGCATTGGGGCGCATGTATCATTGGTGTTTAGAAAACGAATGCCACAGCGTCAATTACACTCCAAGGCAGGTAGCCACGACGCCCTTCCCCCTTTATGCCAAGTATCAAGCCAACCGCCGTCACGCGACGCGAAGGCAACCCCACAGTCATACAACGAGCGATGACCGCGCTCAAGAAGCATCCTGCTCCCCGGCCTCCCTCTCCGCGTTCACCTCATCCAACAGCGGCTTCAGCTCCGCGTCCTCGTAGATGTGGAACTTGACCTACAAAGGGAACCCAGACGAAATTTTAAAAGGGTGACATCTATGCATTTTTTGGGGGTACTACCATCATGGAGGTTAACCACCATAACTCACATTCTTGTTTTCATCCACGGTCACGGTTGAAAGTTCCAGCTTGTCAGGGGTCAACGTTGTGCTGTCCATAGTTTTGCTCAGCACCTGTCCATAACAAGGCGCAAGAAGCAAGTCAGTGCCAAATGATTGTAATTCGAACACGAGCATTACTCACAGCAAAACAACACAGACACACACACACACTGTAAACGAGCGAGAAAGAGAGAAAATAGAATAGAGAGCCCACCTTGATAACAAGCTTCCGCGCCTCCTCCATGGTGCACTCCTCCTTGTAGTCCTGCTTCAAAATGTTCTGCGCGGCCTGATTATTTGCGCCCACCGCTGTTGCCTGGGCTCACATAGCATATGCAATACCAGTGAACTCGCGGAAATGAGACGTCAACTTCAGCATGTGGCATCAAACGAACAAGAATGCGCACCTTCCACCCTCCGTAGTTGCCACTGGGGTCACTGTGGTACAGCTGGAACCCGTGGTGCTCATCCCTGCGAAGAAGTTAAACAGTCAGGAGATCAGAAAGACACCGAGAAAAGGGGGTGAAGGGGTGGAATGCCCTCCAATGGAGAAACGTGATGAGGGATGCAGTCATGATGTAAAAGAGTTCTTCGCACCATCCGGCATACAACAGCGACACGCCAAAAGGGCGTAGTCCACCAAACTGGGTGTACCCCTGTGAACATTTTTGGCAGCAAGGGTGTGGGAATCCTTCGGGCCGTGCAAATCCTAGGCATACAATACAAATTTGGATGGTGAACAAAAAAATTTGGTTGTGTGGCGAGGCCCACCTGTTTGGTATCACACAGGTTCCTTACGAGCTGCTCGACAGGGATGGGTTCCTGATACGCAAAGGTGTAACGCTGCGCCGACAGACGGCAGGTGTTGATCAAGATGTTGGCATCCGCTGCATGCGCATCGCATCACATCACATCAGACCAAATGACTCTCAGATGAGGCACAACCGCCAGTCTAGCATGCTGCGCATGACACCGTGATTGATAGCCAGGCATTTTTTGTCTCCTCCCCTCCCCTCCCTTTTCCCCCTTTGCTAAGTCTGGCCCAACCTGTGATGCCTGCGACGGCACAGGCAATGTGCTCATCCAGCTTGTACATTTTCTCCCGCCGCACGCCCACTGCCGCTGTGTCTAGCAGCTGCACGCGGCACGACAAGGGAACAGCGGGGGGATGAGGAGCACAGTTACCACACATGCATACACATCGCCCACGCACACCAGAGGGGGGGCCGAGGGGAGGGGCAGGTGGTTTCGCCACACCACCACAGGTGTGCTGTGCAACGAGGGGCAGGTGTGGTGAGAGGGGAAGCACCCAAACACTCAGTGAGGCTGATATTCTACTGTGTTGCTTGAGGTGCTAGCTGTGAAACAATGGCTGGAGAAAGGGAAAGGAAATTTTGCTGATAATCTTTGAGGTGGTGAAGGCGGTGCTAAAAGGGGGGGAAGGTTGGTACCGGCGCGTGACAGCGCGGACAGATCTGGCCGGCCGCGAGCCACTGCCCTCGCCTTCCGAACAGCAGGACAGGACCCCGGACGTTTGGGGGGAGTTACCTTGGACGTGATCCTCTTTTCTGCGGCCAAGACGACGCCATCGGTGGCCAGGATCCCCACAGCGGCGCCGGCGTTGGAGATCGCCTCCATGGCATACTCCACCTGGTACAGCCTCCCCTCCGGACTGAAGATGGTGGTGCGGCTGTCGTAGCGACGCGCCATTGTGCCTACCTAACGACTGGGCGGGATCTCCCAAAATATGATCAGGCCGGAATCTTGAAATACCACGCCTGTACTGTTCGAAGGAGGACGACACGGTTCCAGCGCAGAGAAAGGGTTGCGTTGGCAGCAGTCAAATGCTCCCCGTCACCTCGTCATATTTCGCTAGCTATGCTACTGGTGATCGGGAGCCGAAGCAGAACTGCCAAGCGCAAATGCGCGCCGTCGCGCGCCGGGGGAAGGGGGGGGGGGGGGGGGGGGGGGGGGGGGGGGGGGGGGGGGGCCGAAGCGGAGAGGATGGTTGCTTACAAAATTATTGATACGCCTTCTCTGCTCCACCATGCCAACACCATAACAAAGGCCGACAAAGGCCGTATTCCTTGATGTTGTCATGAAAGCCTTACACACCCATGATGACGTGCCCCCTTATGGTCTCCAATTCGTCGACTCCGGCGCCTAATTCGCCTCGAGCCCTCCAAGGCTCGCTTTGACCCTCCCTATTCCCGACCTATACCTCCCTCCTATTCCCGTCTTAGTTAAAGCCATCGATGTCACAGTCTTCGGTTTCGGTACTATTATCCACACCTATGTCTATCAATTAGGTCACACCCGGATCATCATCGTCCGCAATGCGCACAACCCCACCATGGTCTGCCGCGGCGTCCCAAGCATTCTCGCACAAGGCGGGCACCTCCATCAGCACCATGGCATAAGCTTCTCATACCCAGCCAAGTCCCCACCATATGCTTTCGATGACCATGGACCCTCCTCATCATCATGCGCAACTAAATTCCTCACCTTCATACCCTTCCACGTAACCCTCCCTCCGCTGCCATCGCCCACTATTGCTCGTGTCCTACCTCTATTGACGTCACCCTATGACAGAATCGTCTTGGCCAACCTGGCAGGGACACCATGACCCTCGTCCTCCGGTCGCCCTCCGTCACGGGCGCTCGCTATGACATGCATGTTCCCCTCCTCGCATGCGGACCTTGCATCGTACCCAAGCTCAAGCATGGTGTGGTCTCGACGCGTGCACGATTTAAGCCCATAGCTTGTTTCCATGCCTTTAGTTATGATTTCTTTGGACCCATTCAACACAAAGGTCATGGCGGTGTTAAATGACTTTTTGGTGTAATCGATCATTTTTCAAGCTACATCTAGATACATGCCCTCCCATCCACATCTGATGTCACACATGCCCAACCAAATCTGCAACGCCCATACCCACCTCCATGGCTCTGCCCCTTTCGCCCGCTCCATTAAATTTGACTGCGACCCCAATTTCATGAAAGGGGCATGCTTATCTACGCCTCCCTGACGTCCAACGTGAAAAACTAGCAGCTAAAGCGCAACGTCGTGTGTTCGTCGGCTAGTGTGTCGACGATTCTAGCTATTGGGTTCAGCACCTCGCCTCTCGTCGACTCGTCGGCACGGTCCACGTCGCCTTCGTCGGAAGTGTCCCCGCCTGTTAGCACTAGCATCCCGTTGCATAGTACTTATGTACAAGGTAGCTATTTGTCATTCTAGTACTTAGTGATATGCTATTAGCGGTACTCTATTCCCTATTTGTGGCGGTCGGCCTGCCCTGCCGGTGCCTTCGCCGGCCCCCATCTATCTCCACACACTTCTCTAGTCACCCAAGCCGCCCCCCTTGTGGGGCCGGCACGACCTCCGTGTAACTATCCATTCCCAACTCTAACAGGTTATGGGCCCTCCACCAAGTTACACTAGAGAAGAGCGTGTGTAAAGCGCTCGGCGCCACGCTAGTCCTACCTACTCCCACGTAAAAAAGAGTAGAGCGTGTGTAAAGCGCTCGGCGCCACGCTAGTAATTTATCGTCCCACCGACCCCACGCTTCGCCTTCGAGCTGGTTGTCCGCGACTGTCCTACCATCTCCCACGTAAAAGGAGAAGAGCGTGTGTAAAGTGCCCGGCGCCACGTTCGCCCCACATAGCTTGCAGTCTCACCTAGCCTTTCAGTACTTTAATTTGTACTGTTATTGTTTTTCCCCGAGGCAAATGCCGCAACGCTCACCTTACTTAGCGAGGAGCTTAACTTTCCCACGGCGAAAAGGGGGAGTCAACACGAGCGCCCGTCTATGTTTTTTGCGTGCCTACACGCTCCTAACGGCCTTGTTGGCTGTGCTTCTTCCTCGCCGGTCGCTCTCATGCGTCGGCTAATTTCCCCGTGGACGGTTTTTCCCGCTACATGTCAGAATAGTACATTACACAGTACATTTGGAACTGCTTCATATCGGCAACTCGCCGGTAGCGGCACGTTCTTGTGAGCGCATGTCGCTACACCTACCCGGCCGGAGACACACGCTACAAGCACTACAACTTCTACCAAGTTGACACCTTCCTCAACGCAAGCTAGGACGACGTCAAGACCTCGGCTACCTTGAGGGGGGGTGTTAGCACTAGCATCCCGTTGCATAGTACTTATGTACAAGGTAGCTATTTGTCATTCTAGTACTTAGTGATATGCTATTAGCGGTACTATATTCCCTATTTGTGGCGGTCGGCCGGCCCTGCCGGTGCCTTCGCCGGCCGCCATCTATCTCCACACACTTCTCTAGTCACCCAAGCCGCCCCCCTTGTGGGGCCGGCACGACCTCCGTGTAACTATCCGTTCCCAACTCTAACACCGCCCACTCCCCTCCTTCCTCTACGGCTCCCGCACCTGCCACCACCCCGGACTCAACTCCTACAACTCATTTCCACCAGCAACCGTTTTGCGGTTCTCTCCCCTTCCTCGTCATGCGATTTCCCAACCGACACTCTCCACCCCCAACACCACACCTCCTTCCTTCCCCACCCCGCCACTCCCATCGCGCCTTTTCCTCCCTCTTTCCCGCCGCAGCCTTCGTACAACGGAAAGGCCGAAATTCTACAACATGCACACACCATAGCCCTCCTCATGTTGCCGTCCTCGCCTCTTTTTCCTCGCCCCCCCCTCCCCCTTCTCGACTCCCATATTCCCCCGCCTCCCACGATCCCATTCCCGTGGACGACAAGCACGCGGTGTCCAACACTTACGCCTCCGAATGGAAAGCTGCCATCCGCTCAAAGCTTATCTCCCTTCATGACAAAGGTATCTTCCGCATGGCAAATCTCCCTTTCGGTCGTCACGCCATTGGCAATAAATAGGTCTTTTAAGTCACATATAATCCCGATGACTGTGTTAACCGTTTCAAAGCCCATCTCGTCGCCCAAGGCTTCAGCCAGCGCCCCGGCGTCGACTATTCCAACACCTTTTCCCCCGCCGTTAATCTCGGCACTCTCCGTACCAATCATTCTTGCTCTCATGGCCGCCCGCGGCATGTACGCTCTTTCCGCTGACATTGTAACCGCCTTCCTAAACGCTGACCTGCAAGAGGAAGTCTTCATGCGTCAACCCAAAGGCGCTGCCGACGGCACCTTTCACGTCTTACGCCTACTCAAAAGCATCTTCGGCCACAAGTAAGCCTCCCGTGAGTGGTAATCTCTTTTTAACACCACCCTCACTTCCCTTGGCCTTAAGCGCTCCACCTCGGACACCAGCCTTTACTCCATGCATCATCCCCTCCATGGCATCTGCATTGTCATGGTCTACGTCGACGACATCCTCGTGGTCATTGATTCCCTCGATCGGGTTTTCACCGCCAAGACCCACATCTGCCAATAGTTCACCATGACTTATTTTGGCCATGCCACTTCCATTCTAGGTATGGACATCTTCCGTGATCTTCCCTCTAGCATTGTTCGACTATCACAAGAGCGATACACTACACAGCTTCTCGAGAAATATAGTATGCTCGATAACAACCCCTCCATCCTCCCGATGTCACCAGCCCACTACCATGACGTCGAATTTGCCTCTCTTGCGGATCAACTTCCTCTCTCACCGGCCGACCACGAAACCTTTCGTGCCATTCTTGGCTCCGTTAACTCCTTGTGCATGTGCACCCGCCCCGACATCGCCTTCGCCATCAGCGTCATCAATCGCCGACAAACCGCCCCATTTTTCATTCATATAAGATAACTGAACCTCCTCCTTCACTATCTCAACGGCACACGCTCCTCCGGGATCATTTATGACTCATGCGCACCCCACCTCCGCACCACCATGACTGTCTTCTCAGACTCGGACTGGGCCGCCGATACGACCACCCGTCACTCTCAGTCAAGCGAGGTAGTCATGCTCAACGGCGGTGCCATCAGCTTAACCTCCAAGCAATATGACGTTGTCGCCTTGTCCACCACCGAGGCCGAATATGCCGCCCTCACTCGTGCAGCCCAAAGCGCAGTTCACTTTCGCCAGTTGCTTCAGGATGTTTCCCAATAAAAATTGGACCCACTACCGTGTATGAAGACAATGAAGGCGTGGCCAAACTCGCGAAAAAACCTATGGCCTCGCACAAGACCAAACACATCGACATTCGCCACCACTACACTTGAGAACTCGTTGACGCGCACATCATCGCCGTCATCTCCATCCCCACTTCCGACATGCTTGGTGATGGACTGACCAAAGCTCTTCCACAACCCAAGCAAACCATGCTCTTCAAGCGGTGCCTCGGGTCACCTTCCTTACACGTCCGGTCAATGATCTAGAGGGGCTTTTACAATACACAGTACCCGTACATACTAGTCATGTGAGTGATCGCTTTGTGTGCACTGTGTATAAGTTGTATAGCACCGGCTGCGTGTGTGCAATCGACACTTATGTAACCATCACTAGTGCTTCTCTCATGTCACACCCACGGTGCTGTGGGTTCCTTGCACCCATATGACTGCTCTCCGACAATAATACCAATAGCAAGCAACTTAATGGTGCCTGTGAAGGTTTACTTGCCTGTCAAATAAAGTATGCCGGCGGGGGGCGCAAACAATTAAAAGTAATAATGCATTGTACCCGTACTACGTTAATTTTTGGTCATATTGGTAATATAGAGGTTTGAATCACTGAGCTAGAATTACGCAGTAACATGCGTTACCACCGACGGTACATCTCCCCTAACGGTTCAAGCGCCCACGCGCGCACAGACAATAAAATGTCCGTACACTATATGACGCACTAGCAGCGATTGTGTGTCCGCCTTTTGCCTTTTGCGAGAGCTATCGCTCACGCAAACGGCATCGTGGCTCTTGCTAGCCACGCAAGGTGCTGATCACTTGAGTCTCCTGCACGACGCACGAAAACACAATCCCTGAGTTTATATATGGCATACCGCCTAGTATTGCCTACCGACCTCTACTCCGTTGCGCTTGGTGACGCGCCGGAGCAGTAGCCATACGCTACCCCCGAGCAACTCACCTTCGTCGAGGCCGAACTCGCGCGCTTCGTGGAGACGGGAGCATGGGAGCCCACCACGTGCAACAAATACGTGAATAGATTGTTCTTAGTCGCAAAACCCGGCAACAATTAGTGGCGGTTTATCGTCGACCTACGACACATGAACAACTTCTGTGTGATGAGAAAATGACTACGGATGAAGTCTCTGCTAGGCGTTCGACATCGCACACGGAAGGGCGCGACTACATGTTCTCCTTCGACCTCAAGGACGGGTTCTATGCGCTGGGCATCGTGCAGGAGCAGCGCGACTTCGTAACAATCAACGTGCGCGGCCAATTGTACCGGCTAGCTGGCCTACCAATGGGTTGGTCGCTAAGCCCCTACCACTTATGCGCGTTTACGGGCACGTTCGTGCGACACCTACGCCAACCCGACCCCGGTGGGTTTACGACACACCAAGGGAGGCCTACGCAACCCGACGGCGACATGCCGAGCAAGCGCTTCCTCCGACACACACGTTGACGAGGAGCAAAGATCTTACCTTATGTTGACGACTTCCTCCTATTCGCGGCCACCAGGGCACTTGCGCTAGCGCTCCGTCAGCGCGTCGACCGCCTCCTCACCAGTCTTGGCCTTCTCCGCCACCCCTCCAAGGGGTTCTGGAAACCGACCCAATACGGCCACCACCTAGGCATCGACATCGACACAGCAAGAGGTTACTGTTTCGCACCAACAGCAAAACTTCAGAAGCTCGCCAAGCAAGCCCGGCAACTACTGCAACGTGCTACACAAGCCAGCGGATGGCTCCTTGTAAAGGAACTCCAGTCATTCGTAGGTCAGGCGCACCTTTTTCTCGCTATCCCGGATGCAAAATTCTTCCCGCGCGAATTACACTCCGTACTCGGCGACAAGTGGGAAGGCCGAGTCCGCCTCACCCCTCAGCTCCGTCGCGACCTACGGTGGTGGACCCATGTGCTTAGCCACGCAAATGGCAAGAACATCCACCGCCCGGTCGAGTTAGCCGACATACACTGCGACAGTTCGGGGTATGGTTGGGAGCAGTACTAAATGGCAAACGGGAGGCACGCGGCTTCTGGGGACCAGAGGACGAACACCAACACATTACATGGAAGGAACTGAAGGCCGTCCGTTTGGCCGTCCTCAATTTTTTGCCACAGCTCGTTGGCCGCAACATCCTCCTCCACGAAGACAATCATGCGGTCTGCTACGTCCTGCCCAACCTGACTTCCCGCTCCCCGGAAATGATAAACGAATTACGCCGATGACTATGGTACCTGTTGGACACCAACAACATTCACATCAGACCCCGGTACATCATGTCCGCGGCGAACACGTGGGCAGACAAGCTCAGCCGCCACCTCGACAGCGACGACTGGCAGCTAGACCCCTCGGTGTTTCACGAGATGGACACTCAATTCGGCCCCCACCACGGCGTTCTTAAGTACCGGAAAAGCGCGCGCGCTAATTTTGTCCGGAATAAAGGTACTACCGACGTTTCCGACGCGGCACCAAACCGTTGTCCGCGAGCGCTAACCCTACGGCTAATCCTACCGCGACTGTGCAACGCAAACACGTTCATTGCTCGTCACAACCAGCACATCTTGAACTCTATTCAAAACGCAGCTACTGTCGGTGGTGGACGGTTAATTGGCGTTGCGACGGAGGCACGGAGGCCGCTCTTGTCGGACAGGTTTGGTAAGCATGCTATCGTCTCACCACCATCTCGTTACCCACCTCCGCAAGCTCGGAACTGAACGGGAGAGCACATACCTGCCCTTATTGCCGGCAGACAAGCCACAATGGTAGGCAAGAGTATATCCGAGATGACCTTCAAAGCGGATTTTTGTTTTTTCTACACACTCATTCACGCTTTACGCTCATTTTCACAGGTGCAGTTTGTGAAAATACGCCGAGGCGGCTGCGTGCTGCGGGCAAATGGCACTGCGCGAAAACTGCGTACAATGTCTTTTAGCCACGGCCGCCAACCAGCCTACCGCCGCAGATTATTGTCGTCAATGCGGCAGGTCAACTGATTTGGAAGGAGTGGCAACTGTTGACGGGGACGTGTTGGTATCGGCTGTGACTGAGACGCTTTACGAGCGATGTAACTCGCAAATCCCACAAGGTGGACGCACAGCCGCGGCGGGGACCTTCAAGAACGTCCCTATTGACCTTGTGGCGGCCTTTTGCGACGCCAAGCCCTGGTTGTGGAGAAAAATAACAGTCAGATCCACCCCAAGCAGGTGTCGAGTGAAGTATGTCACCACCCGAATGGAACGTATCGCTTCACTTGTGTGCTTTCACGATAAGCACGGTGATCCACCGAGGGTCCGAAACATGAAAAGCCGGACTCGCGCAGAGCGAGCGCAAGCGCGCGTGGAGCAGCATGAAAGGCGAGGGAGCTTCAGTTAGGCTCAACTGACGGACAACGGCGACATTGTCACTCTTCTCCCTCCGTTTACTGTGGAGGTGACGGAGACCTTGTGGAAAAAGGGTAGCAAGCTGCGCAGCATAGTCGGCACGTTGCGCTTCCACACTGCCATCGTGTCGGCAACGCCGGACAGTGACGTGCAGCTCCCGGAGGGCTACCCCGTCATTGTGGATTCTAGGTCGGCTTGGCCCATATTGCCCCACTATACCGATCCTAAAGCGTATTTAATGCATGAATTGCAACAATTATGCGGCAGTAACTTCCAACACCTTTTGGGGGTTACGGGGGAGTCGGACGCGTTGCGGTCGGTACATGGATGGGACTGCACCGCACCAAATCCAGCACCCCCTAACATGATGGTGGGAGGGTCTAGAATAAGGTGGGAAGGTCCTGATGGAGAGGACGGAGTTGTGCATGTGGGGCGACATAAGCAGGTGGGGCGGTTGGAGTTAGGACATGAGGACACAGAGGGCAGCATCAACACCTCTGATATTCTCAGTGGCAGTGGACGAGCCAACAGCTATACATCAGGGTTCACTGTCGACACCGAAGATCTGAGGTGCGGTCCGCACTTGATGCCAGAATATAGACGTTGCAAGGCGAAGCAACGCCTACTAATTGCTGAGAGGGAGGCTGCACGGCCAAGTGATGAATGTGTGAGCACCCGGCAGCGACCACGGCTGGCATATAAAACATACAAAGATAGGTAGTGAATTGAAATTATCACAAACTATGTAACTATATGTTCTTTTCATTTTTTGCGCTTTGCTGCTTGTTCCTCTAGTTCCAACTTGATTGCATCTGCTTTCCGCTTGGGCATGTGTGGCTGGGCACGATGGGATGGTCCGTGCATGTCTCGGTGATGTGCCATCAGGGTGTTGCGCTTAAGAATTTGGCTAGTCCGGCTCAGCGTGAGCTTGCCGGTGCATGTGACGCGCTGTCTCTGATGGTTGCTTCCGTGACGGTAGCCTTGTTTCACCTCTATGTTTGCGTGCTCCACGCATTGCGCGCTGTAGCGATCAATGCAGCCATGCGCCTCCATCCATGTCGGAAAGTGCCATGCCACGAAGTGCATGTACGGAGTCACATCCGCTGCTACAGCAACATCCAAAAACGCAGAAAAGAATCCCTCCGCGGCTGCGCGCAGTGCTTGTGCTGCTGCATGTCTATCCGGTGCATCATCCCCCGGGTCTGCACTCCATGCGGCGCTCATGCAATCATAAGCTTCCCATACCTTGTAGGCATTTGCAGCGCAAGGGTCGGAGGGTGACAACACGGCGTCCCGCAACGCACCACGCCCCTCCACAATTTTTCTGACCTCAGGTCCATTAAGAGAGGGAAGGTCAGCTTTGCTGGGGTTCTTGCCTTTGCCATTCTGCACAGAAATCCCTCGCCCGGGCAATTCGATGAGTTCCAATACCCTCACCGCCGCTTGAGCTGTGGCTGCGCTATTACACATCTTGTAAACGGTATGCCAGAGTACGTGCGGGCAAATCTGAATGCCGGCGTGCAGAGTGTCCCCAATCATGTCCACCGGGTCTACCATCATCATAGCGGGGGGGCACAAGTGCCGCTGTCCGAAGTGACTAAACTGGTAGTCTTGTCGTCCTAGCTAATTGTCGGGGGGAGGCAGGTCCTCATGGCATTGTATGAGGAGGCCACACCCATGGCACATGTACGGCTATGTTAGCCCATACTCCTCTCCGAAACCGTGCGCTAGCATAGCTGCAAAAATAGCTGTCTTCTCCATGGGTGGTGTCATGCCCTTGCGGTGGTAGTCGGCTGGGGTGAGGTGCTTGTTGTCACGCGCCATGTCGCAAATAAAACAAAAGAAAGTAGATGATGCCCCAGCATGCCCAAAGGACCCACCTTGAAACGCCATATCACCACCAATGACAAGCTTGAAGATGTAGATCGCGCCATGCAGCTCCATTCCCGGACCATCACATATTTCTCTCAGCTCTTGCTTGATAGCCTCAAGCTGAGTGACAAACTGGTCGTACTTATCATGTCCCTCATACAACATGATCTTCACAGCGTTATGAATGCTGTTGTAGCCCCAACCTTCAAGCACGAAGCCGTTTGTATCAACCCTTGTAAGCACTGGCTTCAGGATGCAAAGCACGGCTCCTTGGTTACCCATCTTGAAGGCCACACTGCCATCAGCTAGTTTTCGAAACAGCAGCACGACATTTTCAGTAAAACAGTGCGTACCCCGTGTTGTGCACAGAAAGTCACACGCCAAACAAATCACTTAGCCCCGCATCTCACCGCAAAACTGAATGACGATAACCTTGCTTGTCGGCAGTTCTTCAGCAGGGAATTGCACTAGCCTGCTACAAAGTGCTTGCATCACGTCGACAGTGGCCCTTTTTCCGTCGTCCGACAGCTGCAACCCCGACAGCTCAGCGACTCGGGACTCCCATTGCCACACATCATTTTTGCTCGGCAGCAACGGAACTCGTGTTCCGTACGGCAGCACGACTACGTCGTGCTCACAGGTCTCTTCATTCCACTTCTTCCCTAATGCGTGTATCATGTCGTGGTACCGACGCCAAGTGATTTTGCACGTTACCCGAATAAAAGAAGCCCGCGCCACATTCCAGTGCTCACGCAGTGTCTCCACCACATGCTCTTCAACGGCGCTATATAACCCACGCTGCTGGCACACCGAGTCGAGTATTTCCGGACATTTATTAAAGAAGCAGTTCAGAAGTTGCACGAACGTATATCACCCGCTAGACCGTCCTCGTAACGGTTGTCTAGATATTGCTTAAGTTTCGCTACTTCGCGGCGTTTAAAGCCACGGTAGTCGGTTCCGTCCCGGACCGGTGGTGCTTTGATACGTTTCGACAGCGGACGTAGGCCTCCGTATGCACGGCGCGCCATACGTGCCTTTACAGCCTTGGCTTTCTCCCTACACCTATTCGCGTTTAGGCTGCCCTTCGAGCTTTGTGCCTTGAGTCTGCGGACTGTGCGACTCAACGACTCCCGCTGGCTGCACACCTTTGCGAGCTGCTGGGCATGCGCAATGTCCGACTCGACTGACGCCGCACTTAACTCCTTGACGCGCTCCTCCTTACTACGGGACCGTTGCCTCTCCGACTCGAGTTGTTTATGCAAAGATCCAGTTTGCTTCACCAGCTTTTTGTTCTCCTTGCTGAGGCGTTCCACCTCAGCTCGGAGAGTCGTGAGCTCCGCGGCCGATCGTTGCGTACTTGCCGCATCATCTTGCGACGATTCTTCTCGCGCGGCTGTCTCCGCTGCTTTCGCCCGTTGCTCCTGAGCTATCGTCCGCCGCCGACTCTGAAACCTCCCTCCACCTCTGCGTTTTCCGCCGCCTTTAACGGCGGGGTGAAGCCCGTCGACTTGATCGGGCATTGCGCGCACTGATTCTGAAACTGTGACGGCGGGAGGTATGATGCGCAATCGTGACGTGCAACAACATACCCATTTCAAACTCGGATAGCAAGACGACCGGTCAGCTTGAGATGCGTAAAGACCGTAAGTAAAGCTCATAGTCAAGCAAATGAGCACCTAGGGCCTTGGGAGGGTTGAGGCAACGTACTTGGGCGCGTGTAAGCGGTCAGTAACACGAGGATGGTAGTTTGCACGTGACGTCGTTTTCGCGTGTACAAAAAAACGCGTTTTCGGCATTTCAAGAACGCCGTGACACGATCGACCGCTTTTCTTCGGCGCTCAACATGCTACTGCCCCGTTACAACGCAAGATGGCTCGGCCCGTCGTGCGAAGCGGTGGACCCCCTTCACCTCGCCGATACGTACTTGCGAGAAAAAACAAATGGTGCAACCCTCCATGGCCATTGCTACCCAACCTCGCCCAAAAGCTACAACAGAGCGGCGCGGCATACACACATGTCGCCCCCCGTTGGCAAGGAAAAGGGTGGCACCAGGCACTTACCGAGCTGGCGTGCCACGAGACGGTCTTGCCGGCCTGCGCGCACTTGTTCCGTCCCGGGAGGCGGCACGGACGCGGTACAATCGGCAAGCCTCACTGGCCCGTCACTGTCTTCCGGATTCCCTTCCGGCCAGGTTGCATCTCCGCCGGGGCGCAGTCAGTGCTACCTTGACCTTGTTCAACACACGACAAATCAGACTAGCAATCCATACTTACCCCACCCGAGCAACAATAGTACAATGATACAAGATCGAGGTGGCCGGCTAGAACAACCCCTGGGCTGCCTCGATGCGCCCCTACATGCAACGCCTATTGGGCACAAACAACCTTGTAGCAAAAACTCTCGAGTTATTGACCGCCGCTTGGGCAAAAAACACGTCTGACACGTACAACAACGCGATCAAGCCATATTTCGAGTTCTACGAGGAACAAGGCCTACCACCGCTAGCCGCGAAAACCGCTACCATGGCCCGCTACATCGCATGGATAGGACAACGTGGCACCATCAAGGCAACTAGTCTGCAAGCGTGCCTCTCAGCAGTGAACGGTTTCTTCTAGGACCACGGCGCCGAACCAGTTGCACAAGGCGGATTAGTTGCCAAAGCCCGGCGGGGCCTCTCAGTGTCCCTGTTGAAACATGTACACACGGAATGGCATGAAGGGGGATAGAACCGCCGCTTCCCGGAACGGAGTTGTACGCCTTATCCAAGTACCGCCAAAAGTCGGTACCCGATAGGAACTTATTGTGTATATGAACCCATCGCATCGCATCGCGACTGAGCGGCGAACACCTATAGCGAACACCTATATGTGGAGGGCCAAGACTTCCCCGGAGTCTAGCGTACAGATGTGTCCATTAGTAGTCCTACGGAGGGATATGTAAACACTGCCCGTTAATGGACAAACTCCGGCCGGTGCCCTAGTAAACCCCGCGTAAACGCGGAGGGCCCATAACCTGTCAATCCATGTACACAAGGAATGGCATGAAGGGGGCTAGAACCGCCGCTTCCCGGAACGGAGTTGTACGCCTTATCCAAGTACCGCCAAAAGTCGGTACCCGATAGGAACATATTATGTATATAAACCCATCGCATCGCATCGCGACTGAGCGGCGAACACCTATAGGTGGAGGGCCAAGACTCCCCCGGAGTCTAGCGTACATATGTCTCCATTAGTAGTCCTACGGAGGGATATGTAAACAGTCCCAAGTGTCCCTCCACCCATGCCGCACACGCATGTAACTGCCAACCCGGACTCTCGTCTCATCGCTACGCCTCGCCAAGGACCTACGCACGCAGCTGATAAACACTTGGACTCAAGCCCAGTCAGACTTCATTATACTAATTAGAGCGTGTCTGGCGACGGTGCTCCTGTCCGCATTTTTTTGTCGCGAGGGAGCATGAGTTGAGTGCCGGTCTGGAGACCTTTTGTGTACTCCAACCGGTGGAATCCTCCTCTACCACGGAACAAGAAAAGGTCAACGTGGTACTTCCACGGAGCGAAAACTCCTATGTGAACTACCGGACTCGGCCCACCCTGACATAGCGGAACTACTAAGGTACTTCGACGCTGCCCGTACCAAGATCTCCGCCGCAAAAATTCCGGACACGTGGTGGGCCATTATTAGTCTACACGAACCTACGACATACTGGACTGCGGACACCATGACGGTATGGCTACGACGGGTACTTCGCGAAGTACACGAACAACCTCCATACGGTTTCGCGTGGACTTCGCACTCCTTACGAATGGGTGCAACTACTGCTGCGTAGCGTATCGGTACCCCGATGCAGAAGATCAAGTTCTTCGGCGGTTGGGCGCGAGAATCGGACGTAGTCCTCGACTACATCGACCCAACGGCATTCCTGAGCCCGGGAGCTTGGCAACTATTTGGTTGGATGAGCCCTCGCGGAGCCCTACCCAACGTCACACGCATGTCGGCGACAGATGGCATAAGTGAGCCCCAACACAGTGTGGAAGGTGGGGGTTCTTCTTGGACCGTGACACGCCTACATACAATGATCGGACTCACCGGGTATCGAACCCGCGACCTTCTACGTATTAAGCGTGCGCTTTACCGGCTCACCGAAAAAGTATAGTTGACATATATGGCCACATACCACATATGTACCAAACTACGACACTACCACGGCCCCCCCCCGGACTCTCCCCGGACCGCAGCCCGGCTCCGAAACCAATGTGGAAGGTGGGGGTCCTTCTTGGACCGTGACACGCCTACACACAATGATCGGACTCACCGGGTATCGAACCCGCGACCTTCTACGTATTAAGCGTGCGCTTTACCGGCTCACCGAAAAAGCATAGTTGACATATGTGGCCACATACCACATATGTACCAAACTACGACAACAGCTTAAATGATCATATTGGTAATATAGAGGTTTGAATTACATGGGTAGAATTACGCAGTAACATGCGTTACATCCGACGGTACATCTCCCCTAACGGTTCAAGCGCCCACGCGCGCACGGACAATAGAATGTCCGCCCACTATATGAAGCACTAGCAACGATTGTGTGTCCGCCTTTTGCCTTTTGCGAGAGCTATCGCTCATTCAAGCCCACCCACCCGATTCCCTCTCTCACTGCGTGTAGGGTGGCTCAAGGGCCACCAATTCCAAATTCTGTAAGTGATCCACATCTTAGGCATAAGTGAGCCCCAACACAGCTTAAATGTGCCTCGGCGGGGAATTACTTCACGGGACCGTCTGACTCAGCATCTGTAAAATGATCTGCTCTGATGAGTCACTGCTCCCTCGCCCTGCACCGTACCAGGAATCAGGGCCGCGAAGCCAGGGCCGGCCCCGCGCCTGCGCCCCTGCCAGCCTGCCCACGTCTCATTTCCTCTCCCAACTGCGGGCCTCTCCCCTTATGGTTGACACTGCTTCTTGGGTGTCACGTTGAAGCTTCTCTGCGAAAATTCATCCGGCACCGCCGTATATTCTGGCTAAGCGGCTGTGACGGTGGAGCAGAATTCCCAGACTTTTCAGCGATGGTAATGGCTACAATTACGGGGAACGTCGCGACGGCGGAATCCCGAATGGCAGGCAAAGTAATGCCGGGTTGCCGAACAGCAGGCACAGCTTCTGCTCGGCTAGTTTTCGTTGTGTCGGAAGCTTCGGGGTTTCAGTCCCGCTATCGGCGACGGAATACTTCGCGGCTTCACGGGTACTCGTCGCCCATGATATGCCGGCGTGCATTACGCGCGAGTGGCAAGAGTCGGTCGACGAATCCGCCAGTGGCAGCGAGTGCTGGGTGGCCCAACAACGAGCGGGAGGCGGAGGGCGAGCGCGATTGGGACCCTAGGGGCTCGCCGTGGGAGGAGGGCACGTGGCCTACTCCTGCGGGACAGCTGAAGCCTCCGGGCGCAATGTACGGAGAGGTATGTCTGGCTCTGTACTTAGTTTAACTTCCTCTCGCATCCTTTGGAATTGCCTTTTCATGCCAAGTGCCCGCAGGTCACGGTGTCGCATTGGAGCCTCCCACGTGTTACAGAAGTTCGTGGTTAGGGTGTTCCTATTTTCCAGTTGTTCCAGCTCGCCCCCTGCACCTACTGAGACGCGTTGTGATCGTATTGTGCTGTCGCGTCGTGACCCAAGGGTTTTTCGCATTTGGGACTCGACGGCAGAGCGCGGGAGCTGGACGTGCACACGCTGAACAAACAGCTGCGGGTGCTCGGTGCCGAGCGTATGAGGCACGCTATGCGCCCAGACGAGGCCTACGGGATGGTTTTCTCTTGGTACGCGACCGTGTTGGCTGTTGTCGCGGGGGCATTTCACAATTACGGCCGTAATGATAATTTGGCGGCCGTTTACTCGCCGGAATGCTATGTTCAAACGTTATGTGCTTCTATGTATTACGTTTACACCGCACAGACGTTAAATATCGTGCCCCTTGACGATACGATGGTACAGGGAGGGTGTGCTATTGAACATGCATGCCCTGCAGCGGGAGGCGTGGCAGGCGCTGGCCAGGAGGCACGACCTGTGGTTCCCTCCGATAGAGCGGCGTGCACTTTACGACGTCACACCAGAAAGGGCAATTACAAAGGTATGCGGGGTCGTGTAAACTAGCAGGCAGTATCCTTTCCTCTTTTCTTATTCACCTGCCATCCCGAGGACGATTCTGCGGGCTTTGGCTTCCTCCGTTCTGCGTTTTCCGAGCCGCCGTTGCTTATGCGCGGTTTGCGACGTGTGTTGGACGTTAGATACTGAATTGGACGGAGGATTGGGGACTGGCGCGTCGGTACGCGAATGAATTTAGAGAGCTGCTGCATGAGGTGGATTCCGGACACATGATCCGCCCCGGGGTGCACAAGTGGCTGCAGACTTTGCGGACAGCCAAGGTCCCGTGTGCGCTCGTGACAAATCTGGACAGGTGCGACGACACGCGGAGCTGTGTGTGTGTGTGTGTGTGTGTGTGTGTGTGTGTGTGTGTGTATGTGTGTGTATTCGTGTGTGTGTATTTATGTGTGTGCGTGTTCATATGTGTGTGTGTCTGTGTTTATGTGTGTGCGTTTGTTTGTTTGTCTGTTTATTTGTGTGTGTGTCTCATTCGTATTTATGTTTTATGTATGTGTGTGTTTGGATGTGTGCGTATTTGTGAGATAGAGTTGTATGTATACGTTTTTGTGTTTCTGACTGCTTGCGTATACGTGTTTGTGATTGATTGTGTGTTTGTATTTTTTTTCTTTGTGTGTGTGTGGGGGGGGGGAGGGATGCGTGTATGTGTGTTGATTTGCTGATGCTGTGCCTTTGGAGTGTAGGCAGACTCTGCGGAAGCAGCTCGAGCGAACAAACTTGCTGGGCACATTTGATGTGGATGTGACAGCGGAGGATGGGATGGAGACCATCAGCGAGTCGCTGCTCAGCGCTGCCATCAAACTGGGCCGCCCCCCGAACAAGTGTGTCGCCTTCTCGTCGTGTCCGCAAGGTACGTGTGCCATCGCGCGAGTACGTATTTTTTGGGGTGATTGTGTATTGAGTGGGGGTGTGTCAGTGAAAGTTGTTCAGCTGCACTTTGCCGCTGTGGCTATTACCCTCACACACACCTCTGTGTTTGCAGTGGTCGTGGCGGCTCACAATTGCACAATGAAAGCTATCGGTGTGCGCGGCACGCACCGCAACTTTGAACTGAGCATTGCGGACCTGACGGTCGCCGCGATGGACGAGCTCAAGATTTATAATATTCGGCGGCTGTTCTCGAATGTGGGGTCGGAGTTTATGGATCTCAAGCTGGAGTTTGTTGGCGACGTGGAGAACCCGCCTGGGAAGCGGAGGATAACGAATGCATTGCTGGAGGTGGACCCTGTTGAGGGGGAGCAGCAGTGAAGGGGAGGGAGGGCGCATACCTCCCCTCCGCAGTGGCTGCTCGGTATGATTGTCTTTTTACTTGGCCAGATGAATCACCGCCAACCGTTTGTGAACCGCGCGGTGCATTGGGGCTCAATTATGCATATAAGTGATATGTTTGTAATCGATTATTCTGTCACGTTGAGGCTGGCTTTGTCTTCATGTGCATTTGGGCAGAGCTGGAAACGTCCTTGATTCACTTATTGTGTATCGAGCAGGCGAGATGATGTAATGGGCCTGTGAATGTAGTCTTGCACGGCGCTTCCCATGACTGTTGTATCTTGCCTGTGGCCCAAAAGCGTTTAGGGCTTTATTTGGGTCATTCAGAACAGTAACCATGTGACTATGGAAACTTCCATTCTCATTGCGGGTGAAATGAACTAGTTAGAAATAAGCAAGGCGTACCTCCAAAATTGGTTACCTCCTCGGGCTACGGGACTGTCCCGCGCTGTGATCGGGTGTTAATTTGACGTTGGCAGGTTGCAACGTAATGTGCTATTCTACTCGTGTGATTCTATACGCTGTCATGACCTGCACTAGTACTCCACGTGTATCCACTGCAAACAAAGAAATTGTGAATCTGCACCCGCTCTAAGTTCACTGGAACGGACCCTCTTGGCTGTAACGTAACCTTATAATACTATAGCCGTCTTGGAGCACAACGCATCATACCCCAACTGCACTGTTCACACTCGAATCGGTATCATGGGGGCAACAAGACCATCATCGTGTGCATACATTCAAAGCCAATAACAAGACCGGTAGATGGCTATGTTCTTGTTTGGCATTCTGCGCCTGCATTGCGCTTTCCTTGTGGACATAATTCACTGAAGGCAAGTTCCGTCGCTTGTTCAGTTTCACTTCTCACTATTTCTATCAAATAGAAATTGTTTATAGCCGCGCTGAAAAGCGAGAATCAGAAAACACCAAATCGCACAAGGCTACTGGTAAGAAAGATTACAAGACGCAATCATCGTAACCAACGCCCTTCAGTTTATAAGAATTTACAATTTACCCTAGGGCACGTTTTGTCAAAGATGTCAGCTTGCTTACAATTTGGCCAAAAGACTCCCACATGCGGGGCTGAGCGCGAAAGCATACAATGCTAGGCTCGTGGCTAGTTCCGGCTTATAAGGCTCGGGCTAGCTAGAGCTGACTGTTGGGGAACGTTGGCCGTTGGTTGCGTCTAACTGCCGAGGCGAGGTGGTTGCCCTGCAAGTGCGACGCGCCGCTATTAACGGTAACAATAACCGCTAGTGTCACTGTTCCGTACACATGAAAGTTGGATATGCAAACCTCTAGATTCGAATCAATTTGACCATTTACCTAAGGGCACGTTTTGCCATTAATTTAAAGCCAAAGGCTTGCACAGCCAAAATAAGTGATGCGGGGGGGACGGGGCGAGCCAGCCGAAGAAACGCCAAGCAGCATGTGTTGGGGTCATGATGGGGTCAATGTAATTTCCTTCGGTCACGGAGTTGTTCTTGGCCCAGCCACCCATGTATTTGATCACGGGGAGGGGCGCGCCGATGCAGTTGGCAGCGGAAGCATCCCCTTTCCGGAGGATGTGCGATGTCCACTTGAAGCCGGAGGGCGCGGACGTGTTGACTGTGCGAAGTGAGAGGGAGAGCCATGCGGAAATTGTGGACGCGGCCCCCCATTCGGCGGAGGCTTCAGCAGGTGAGAAGCTCCAAAAGGCAGCATGGGGTGGTCGCTTGTAGTAGGTCGCGCAGAAAGAGGAGCGGTGCTGTGTGTAGTGGTTCTGGAGGTCTGCCATGATGGGGTTAGCGGCAATAGGTACCGCGAACTCGAGTTTGTCGCGGGTGTCGCGCCGCTGGTCGCCTTTAGACTTTCGGACAAACAAGCAAATTTGCTGAGAGGGTCTATCGACGGTGAGGTCACCGGTCTGGCAGCGGGCGCCGGTTTCTGCGCGACAAAAATATGTGTAATTGACGCACACTACTAGGCAGGCTCGGAAGCGTTCGAGCAGGGAACGGTTGGTGGGCGACCACGTGAGGCCGTCGCGTAAAGTGTCAGGAGCCAGTAGGATGTCGAGGGTGACTGGTGCGGGCAGCGGGAGTCGTGTGTCGGCCGGGACGAGGCGGTGTTGCAGCATTTCGAGGCCGCGCCTCGCGTCGGCTAGTAGTTCCCCTATCGCGATGGGTTGGCACTTGTGGTCGTGGAAAAACTTGTTAACTGCGGAAAAGTAGGCCCAACCATGCGGTGTAGCGAATCATAGTGGCCGGCGTAGCATGTAACGGGGAAATATTTTCCTTTGTACACAACGCGAAAGACTGGCGTAGCGCGCTGTCGTAATTCGCGTACGTAGACGGCGCTAGCGAGTTGCTGAGCAGGGTGATGGCCGCAACCCCGAGCCTATCGGTCCCTAAGAGGGTTTGGAAAGTTTCAGCGATAGTGGAGGACCAGGGGGCGTGCGCCGAGTCTGTTTGTAGGGGGTAGCGGGGTGGGCCAGTACGAGGGGAGCGAATCGGTGGTGCTGTAGAACACACTTGGGCGGGGCGTAACACTCTGCCTATGGCTCCGCGTCGGGTGTAGAGCCATGAGGGGGTGTGAGGCGAAAGGCCACGATGCTCCACGTGGGTGGTCCGACCCCCGCGCGCTTGCCGAGCCTACCGGGAAAGAAAAGGTCGCGGGATGCTGGGAAGTGCAAGGTCGTGGTGGCGAGGCGACGCAATGCGTGGTACCACGTCTTGTTTGGCCAGTAGGGGGCGATGACGGTCGCCGGGGCTTGCGATTGGTCTAGCTTGGCGGCGAGTGCTGGTAGGGCGGTCAAGGGAGGGTTGCAGTAGTTGTTTTCGCGTCGCCAGGATGCGTCGGGAAGGCGTAAGCAGTCGACGTCCTCGCACTGTGAATCTTTCCACCGGGCGTTGAACCGCGGGAGCTGGGTGTTTAGCATGGACGCGAACCGGTCGATAGTATGGGGGCCCCACCGTGCTTGAAGGTGTGCGAATAGGCGGGGGTTGAGCTGCCAATCCTATATGTCTAATTCGCGGCTGAGCGTGTCTGCCCACACGTTCGCGGCCGACCGGATGTAGCACGGGCGAATGTGGATGTCGTTGGTGTCGAGGTACCACAAACGGCGTAGCTCGGTCATCATAGCGCGTGAACGGGAGGTAACCTTGGTTAGGGAGGCGACCACTGTTGTGTTGTCCTCGTGTAGGAGGACTTGTCGGCCCTTCAGTTGGGGTAGAAAGGACTCGACCGCGTGTCGAACCGCTCGAAGCTCTTTCCATGTGATGTGTTGTAGCCGGTCGGTAGCGCTCCAAAAACCGCGCGCTTGGTAGTTGGAGTCGTCGTTCAGAACGGCTCCCCATCCGTAGTCGCTGGAGTCGGCGTGGAGGTCGGCGGTCTCGATGGGCATGTAGATGGACCGACCGTTGTTCCGGTTGGGCATTGTACGCCACCACTCGAGGTCGCGCCGTAGCTGATGGGTGAGTCGAACGCGTCCCCCCCAGCCAGTGCGTGTGGCTAAGACGTTGTGTAGCTCGCGCAAAAAGAAGCGTGCGGGCGCAATGGCGAGGTAGAGGAACTGGGCTTTTCCCGCGAAGGCCGCGAGTTGGCGAGTGGGTAGCCACCGGGCGTTTGAGGCCGCCCGGCCGAGCAAGGCTGACGCGTGTTGAGCGAGAAGGTGTAGCTTTGCGGGCGGGGCGCAGAACATGCCGAGCTGGAGGTCCACCTTAAGCCCAAATGGTCGCCAACTTGCGTCGGCGTCCATACGCCTTTTTGGGGGTTGCGTTGGAGGCCTAGGCTGTTGAGTAGGGCCTCGACGCGTTGGCGAAGGAGCAACGCGTCGTGGTACGAGTCGGCCGAGAAAAGGAAATCGTCCATGTAGGGGAGTAGTCGCGTACCGCGCCATCGGGCGTTCCGGAGAGAACGTTTCGACGGGCGCGCACGTACCGGTGTAGATGCTGGCGTAGGCGGTGGGGGCCGACGCAGGTGGTTCGTAAAGACCTTCGTTAGTTTGCAAAAATAGTACGCTCAGCCGGACCATCCCATCGGAAGGTAAGCGAGGCGCCAAAGGATGCCGCGGTAATTGACCGTGAAGTAGGCGCGGTCTTCCTCCCGGATGCCAAGGGTGTAGTACCCGTCGGTGAGGTCTAGCGAGACAAAATAGTCGCCCGGGCGGGAGAGGTGGCGGAGGTGCTTCAGGGTCTCGCAGGTCATGTTGAACGTGGAGCAGTAGCGGTTGAGTTCTCGAAGATCGATGATGAGGCGCCACAGGTTGCATCCATGCTTGGGTACTAAAAACATTCGGGAGACGTAGCGAGGGTTGTCCGAGCGCTCCCACGCTCCGCAAGCCTCGAATTGTGGAAGTTCCGAGTCTAAAAAACTCGATTTGGGCTGGTGTAGCGTCCAACATAGAGATGCCGTGGTTGAAAGGCAGGGGGCGTGTGCCGTGCTTGAACTTGACGTGCACGCTATGGCGCATCCAACTTAGGACTTGGCCGCTCGCGCCGATGCGCTCCCACTCCCGCCAGCTTCGACGCACGCGATGTCGCATGAAGGAAGATGTCGGGGAGCGGGAATCGGCGCGGCGGGCCACACCATCATTTCTTGGGCGGTGGCCGTGCTTGGTCGGTCGGTTTGGCCAAAGGGGTTGGGCGGGCGTCTGCTTCTGCCTTGTGCTTGTCGGCGGCAGCTTTGCGTCAAGCATGTCAATAGGTGGCTCACGGGCCCCAACTCAGGGGCCCCTTTACCACACTCCGGCGGTAGGGTCGCGTCGGCGGGAATGGACTGCTGTTGATCTGTACTAGCGGGTGTGGCTGTCGGCTGTTGGAGCTGTGCGAGTAAGGCAGCGCTAGCCGCCAAAAACTGTTCAGTAATCCGTTGTTCCGAGGCCAAGACTGCCGTACGAATCTGTTCGGTTGTGCGTTGCTCGATGGAAGTAGCGTGAGGGTCGGCCGCTGCTGCGGACGTAGACTGCTCAGGCTGCATGGCTCGTTCCTTGCGTTGCTGAACGAGTGGAAGTGTCGCGTGACGTTCCAGTGCGCATGGGACGATGGTAAACTTACACCCTGTTCGACTACTAGAGTTGAGACTGAATTCGCGCGAAGCCTAGATTGGCTGAGCGCGAAAGCATATAGTGCTAGGCTCGTGGCTAGTTCCGGCTTGTAAGGCTCGTTCCTTGCGTTGCTGAATGAGGGGAAGTGTCGCGTGACGCTCGAGTGCGCATGTGACGATGGTATACCGACACCCTGCTCGACTACTAGAGTCGAGATTGGCTGAGCGCGAAAGCATATAGTGCTAGGCTCGTGGCTATTTCCGGCTTATAAGGCTCGAGCTAGCTAGAAGTGACCGTTGGGGAAGTCGTTGGTCGTTGGTTGCGTCTAACTGCCGAGGCGAGGTGGTTGCCCTGCAGGTGCGACGCGCCGCTATTAACGGTAACAGTAACCGCTAGTGTCATTGTCCTGTACACATGGAAGTTGGATATGCAAACCTCTAGATTCGAATCAATTTGACCATAAATGAAGGAGTCGGAGCAATTCGGTTTTCCCTACCCACTTAATTGGATTTTCCCTACCCACTTAATGAAAACCAAATACGATATATATAGATTTTAATAGACGAATCGAATTAGTAAATTACTTACGCACCCAATTCATACGAACGCTACTAACTTAAAGTCCCGCACGTTGGCTTCCAATGACAAGCTCATAAATGCATTGTAGAACCATGTGGATTGGCCTACGTAAGACCTGGAACGAGGCAAATACAGCCTGCCTAACATGCAAAATGCTATCCAAAGAAACCAACAAATGCAAGTCATGGCCAGCCCGTTCATGAAGTGATTACAAGATTAACTCATGCGTGCACACGGTCTTTTCGTTGAGTACTGCGCTGCACACTCAAAGTAGGCAACTGCTAATCCTTAGTACTGATAAAACTTTACTATACTGGCTACCATCTATCAACCAGGCGGATTGTAGCCGCGATATATGTACCTATGAGGTGTGACCAAAGATATAAATGCCTTACTTTTTTTAGGCGGTGTCCCCCCTTCCCTTCATGGCGCCACCCATTTTACAGGAAATGGGAGGCGGTTTTTCCAGTTATGGCGCCAAGCCCTCCCTCATATTGCTTTCTTTGTAGTTCATGTATCGCACTCCCGAAATGTTTTGCTCCGTGAGATGGGCCTTGGTCCTTCTCGCATTTCTCGAATGGGTCGACGCCCGGACGGGTAGGGCAGACCTTTCTTGGTAAGTGCCGGGAATGCATTCATGTTTGTTTGCATGTCACTAGAAGGTTTTAGTTGGTGAAACTCCAACACTGGCCTCGTGTGGGGTTAGCGCAGTACGGTACGGTTCTCGTACAATGGTACTTAATGCACTTACACGAGCGTCGCCTACCCGGGAGCATGATCGATGTTGAGTTGAGGTTTGTTTCGAACTTCTGCTCTCAGTCATGCTTGCAAAACGCCGCCTGTAGAGGGTGCCGGTTCGGGTTCCCTGCCAGTCCCATATCCCGGGGGCGCAAAAAAAAAATAAAAAAAATGAGGTGTGACCACATACGAAATCACGCAATGATTGCTATCCTGTAAGCAAGTCGATTTCAGCTACCGCCAGTTCCGCAGACAGGAGCATGCATAAGTGCAATGATATGGCGATTACAAAATATTATTGCGTTTTGTGGAACACCCGGACGCTACAAAAAGGAAACGGCCGACGCGCGCCCCCTACGCCACTCGCCGGCTCCTCCACGCGACAGCTTACCAGGCCCTCACCCTACCATTCCAGTAAATAATTTACAGGCCTGGAAGGTGTGCTCCTTGACGTTTCGATCTTGTGAAGCGTTACACCTGCGTATGATCATGCTATCACTATGGCCGCACCGCCGCAGGATACTGAAGCCCTACTCATCCCAAACCAGTTTCGCGTCGGTTCGGGTTCGCGGCGGTCGGAATCCAGAAGTGCGCGCAGTGTTATGCCCATATGGGGTTGTGGCGAAAAGGAGGATGACGCGAGTTGCGAGAGAGAAAAGCATGGACAACAACTCAATAGCTGAGCAGGGTTTTTGAACAAAGCGTGTATTGTCGCACGGTGTCAGATACCAGTTTCTTTCTCCTTTGACCATTAAGAGATCAGTCATCAGTGTTGTTTCGGCGGACCCGCAAAATAAGCCCTTGACGCCGTTGGAAAGGTAGACTGTTGAACTCATAGCGCACCTAGTGTCAGCAGTGTGAATTATAACCAGCCCTTTTTGCCGTGCCTTAACTTCGACGACGGGTGAACATTCGTGCTAGATTTGTTAGAAGCCCCATAGATCATTTTAGTTATGCTGTTCACTCACAGCTGAGTAAAGCAGTGGTTGAGTCGCCGAAGATGTCGCCTCCGTGAGCACAAGCGCAACGGACCGGCCTCACCGAATCGAATGCAGGATAGAATGCTGACATTTCGCTGCCATCGATTGATGATGTTATGCAGGCTGCAAGCCTGCAGTATGAGGGTGCTGTCGGGGGCGTTACTCAACGGTCTGCTGGCCGTGCTGCTGCTGTGCTGCGAGGTGGTGGATTTCAGTATGGGGGCGAGCAGGTCGCTGAATCCATCCAACCTCGATACCGTTATAGCGACCGTTCAGCATCCGTACTCTACCGCGCTGGAGGATCCATACTTTGCGTGGTCAAGTAACGGCCCCAAGCCCGGCTATCAGAGCTGCACACGTATTTACTTGGACCCCGACAGCTACAAGGGGCACAACTACTTTTGCAGCAAGTACGACTGGGACTTTGAGTGGAGAACCTCTGGCCCACCTCCCTCCCCGCCGCGTAAGCACTGCGTCAGGGTGAGCCACAGCGCGGACCCCAAGGAGAAGCAGGGCGATAACTACCTGTGCTATAAGTGGAGCGCTGGCTTTAGGCTGACTTGGAGTGACCACGGGGCGGTCATACCAACACGAGGCCTCAGCGGCTGTGCGTCTTGGAGCTCACTGTATGGATCAGATCAGGACTTCATGTGCTGGGAATTCTTCACTCCGGATTTGTGACCTCCGTACTGCAGGTCGGTGGCTAGAGAATCTGCACTGGCTTTGCACAGTGGGTGACAACAGCTGCTGCCCTTCAAATGGAGGGAGCTATAACATAGAGGTCCATCGGTGTGTGTGTGTGTGTGTGTGTGTGTGTGTGTGTGTGTTTGTGTGTACGGAGCAGAGCCAGTGGGAAGCAGGTCGGAATATGGCAGCAGGAAGTCAATTGCTGGACGATTGGGTTACCCTGAAGGCACACACAACTTGAGCTGCCCCAATTCCGGGTGCCACCGAGTCAGTGTCACGCATCGAAACGCGTCTCTAAGAAATAAACAGTACAATACTCGCTGGGATAGTCTCTTCATTTTGAAACGTACACTGCGTCGATTTTTGTGCTCTTCAATATGGCCTCAGTGCATATGAGTGATGCCAGATGGACAGACACACCAGAAGGATGTTGCATGGACTCGAGCAGCAACTGCATCCAGATTATGCCACTTTTGTCTCGTATACATGGAAGCATAGCATATGAGGCGCGTTCATTTTAGGACAAAACGCATTGAATCATTCGTCGTCGCCCTCCGGGCCCACATACTCAGCGACATCATCCAGCGACAGCTTGACCACCGAAAAGTCGGCCACCAGCTGCACCGCTGCCGCCCCTGTATCCGCGTTGCGTTGCAGCAGTCTAGCCTTCTGCCCGCGATGCTCACCCGCCAGGATGAGTACACGGATGCCCTGACCCTTTGGCACCAGCGTCTCAAGCTGCGACTCCCGCACGCCCTGCACCGTCTCCCCGCTGTCATCAATCCTCACACAACACTCACCAGGCGCAGTTACATCCAGCAGGGTGGCCTGTGAAACGAGTATTAGCAGGTCAGGGACACCGGCTGCCGCGCACCAACCTGCCTGCCGGTGGTGAAGGGAGGTATTCCTGTAGCCCCACCTTTCGAAGGTATAGCTTGCCTTTACCCAGCCGCTTGTCCACCACCCGAACGCGAATATTGGCCGCAAGCCATGAGGGCTTCCTGCGCCTGGGCGGCGTCGTATCCTGCCTGGACCGTTTGCTTGGCCTTACCAACACACACGTCACGCACGAATGTCAGCTTGGCAATATAACATTTGCTCGCCACGACTGATAAATGAGCAACATGCATTACCGATCATGATCATGCTCCCTACGCCGGTGGTCCCTGTCTCGCTCCTTATACCTGTCCCGCTCCTTCTCTTTAGGCCGGCCCTCCTTGCGCTCCTCACCACTGTTACGATCCCTGCCACGTGTGTGCTCCCTTGAGGAGCCATGCGACCGCCCATCGTCTTTCCCTCGCGCCTCCTCACGCTCCCACTCCTCCGCAAGATCCTCCACCGCCACCGCTACATCCGCGTCGCTGGGCTTTAGCCGCACCACTGCCACTCCTTCCGACGACCGGACTTCCAGCACGGTGCAGGAGAACCCACGGTGATCCCCCGAGGCAACCCACATGACCTATACGCATCAACGCTCACGCGCAACACTCCATCAGCCGCATATTTCTCAATCTCTTTCTCTCTCTCTCTCTCTCTCTCTCTCTCTCTCTCTCTCTCTCTCTCTCTCTCTCTCTCTCTCTCTCTCTCTCCCTCCCTCGCTCCCTCCCTCCCTCGCTCCCTCCCTCGCCCTCTCTCTCCCTCCCTCTCTCTCTCCCTCCCCCCCCCCCCCCCCCCCCCCTCTCTCTCTCTCTCTCTCTCCTCTCTCTCTCCCCCTCCCTCCCTCCCTCCCTCTCTCTTACACACACATACACACAAACATAAATACACACACACACACACGCACACACACACGTACGCACACACACACACATGCACACACACACACACACACACACACACACACACACACACACACACACACACACACACGGTGCTTCCGCGGTTGCAATGGTAATCCGTCACAATATGCTATCGAACAGCGCTTCACCTTTCCCTTGTGTGCCCCAGGCGCCTCTCGCTTGACTAGCTTCTCGTCAAGCGTCCTCACGTTTCGCTGCCGCCCGTCTGCGTCGCGCGCCAGCACAAGGTCGGCCTTTGCCTCGCGCGACTCCCCGGGCCTGATGTACTTCTTCTCCTTCGGGTTTGTGGTAGACGGCTGCGCCCCTAGTCCCAGCCTCCCAGGCCTGGCGACGAACCCCACAACCAGCTCAGTAAGAGAACACGACGAGGATATGAGGGCAAGTGCCGCCCCGGTTCAGGGCTGCTGCGCGCGTTTCACTCACCTCGGCACATACTCCACCGCTTGCACCACAGAGCTTTGATTACGGCCCACATTCATGCCATTCTTCCAACCCATCCCACGCAGCATCGCCTCCCCGAACTTGGCTATAGGCATGGCTTCATATGCCTGGCCATATCAGGTGTATCAGGTTCATATGTAGATTTGTGCGAGATAGCGAGCGACGGTCGCGAGGGTGAGGCACTGCAACTGAGGTGATAGGCGTGGATGAGCACCTCTATGGTCGCTTGCTCGGGTAGATTCTCCAGATCTTCCTTCATCTGCTGCGTCTCCTTGTCCTGCTGGCTCGTCATCAGCTGCGACAGCGCCGTGCCGTTTCCCTCCCCTTCTCCCTTCCCCTTCATAGTCGTCGCCTTTCTTGCGTCGAACTTTGTTAACCCATACCCGATATTCACGTCCACGGGTACCTCCTCCGCTAGCTCAAACTTATCTTCCGTCTTACTATTGAGGCCGTCCTCTACCGTGGGTAGGAATCGCTGCTCTCGGGCTCGTTGCGCTTTGGTTGTGGCGGTGGAGGTTGTGGCCGTCTTCCCAACTCCGACCTGAAAGGTATTTTCGATGCGCGGAATAACTAACGGCGCGGCCTTCTGTTTCTTCTCTAGCGTCTTCAACGACGTGCCACTTATCCCTGTCACCAGCTCACGCTCCTCTACTTTCGCCTTGGGCTGCACAGCCACCTTGGGCGCCGCACCTCTCGGCTTCCCTTTGAACGACAGGTTGAAGGCGCCGCCCGCCGTTCCCCCACCCCCTTCGCCCCCTCCCGCCATCTCGCACCTTCCTGTTTTTCACAGTACCGTTACGGAAGTCAGCAAGTAGCCCTTCCCTTACCGCTTGAACCGGTCGCAGGCCACCCTTGCCGGAAGTTCAGAGCTGCATCGTTGTTGGTGGTGCTCGCGATCGTGCGCCTGTACCTTTGAGAAACTCATCGGAAGAAGGCGCGCGCGGGGGTGTTGCCGGGCTCCTCCCCAAGTTTCAGTACGGGTACGTGGAAGTCAAAGGAACTATTCTTATATTGGTAAAATATTGCGGTGTAACGATTAGTTAACGTACCATGTTGAGTCCGCCTAAGGCAACGCGCGGAGACAAAGCGTCACAAGCGCAGTAAATTGTCCGCGGCGGACGCCCACCTGTTTTATAAATATTTTATACCTGTAAAGCAGCTCCTCTAGCTGGTAGCAGCCACCTTTTGCCTTTGCGCTCGCCCATTCGGCTCGCGCAACATGCATCGTAGCTCTCGTAGCTACGCAAGGTGACAGCTTACACTCGACCGCGTCTAACACGGCCGAGACTCTTTATCCTGCTCGAAATACGATGGCTACAAACTGACAAGTCGACGACGAAATTCGCGACGCGCCAGAATTTGTTACATCAATATAAGTCAAAGAACATGAGCAACGCTTACTCGCTAACGCTGCCGCATCTCAATGGCCGGTTTCAGCAAGCCTTTACCGATCTAACTGTCACGCTTAGCTCGACCATCATCACTCAACTAGCAGCAGCCAAACAAGTTAGCACACAACTAGCTAGTCCCGTCGGCGTAATCGACACGCCGATTGGCGGAATTACGGAGCACGACGCCCGTAGCGCCCAGCTACCGACCGAGCGACCCTCGATCGACCCCACCATGCGACCCATGGCCCCAGCCCCAGCGACGACGGTACCCCCAGCAGCCCTGCCAGATGAGGACTACCACATCGACACAAAGCTATGGGGACCCTACCTTGAATCCATGCCTCGAGCTACCCCCCCCGGCATCTCGACGGCCCACAAATCTGGAAGCTTACCTGTGACACCTACCGCAACCTCTCCGCCCTTCACAACGCCACGCTCGAAGAATACCGCGCCACGGCATGTCACGCCGCCTGCGCTAACACGGCGAGCGTATCAGCTCTGGAAAACATTCAAAATGACCCCAAGGACTCACCAAAATTCGCGGCGGCGGTCGTCACCCTGCATCAAAGCAACCACACCCACAGCGCGCTCGAGGAGGCCGCCCGTGTGCGGATATCCCACATCCGGCACACCAAGGACGGAGGGGAGACGAGCGATTCGGACCGCGTTTTCGCGGAACTCGCCTACGAGCGTTTCCTCAAACCGCGACCGGATGTTGCCTCCTCCGAGTACGACAACCTACACCGAGCGTTCATCGAGAAAACCCTCGAGTGTTCGCTATTGGAATTGAAATTGTTTACAACATGTACCGTATGCGCCGGTTTTTCACCAAAAGCCGTATGCGCCGGCTGCTGTCTATGGGCCCTCCCAACTATGCCATACAGGGACCTTACAAGTAAGGGCTAGACCGTTAACCACCTAAATCCAACCTCTCCAAGGGTGTTCGGGGGTTTTACTCCCCCCCGGGGAGGTGTGCAAGACGGGTTGAGGGTTGCGTGCATATAGGGTCGTGCGAGGGGGCAACGTGCGGAGGCGCGGCGGGAGGTCGTGCGGGACTTTATGCGGTATTCGAGTAGGAGATGATGTAGCCATTGGACAGTGTGCGTGTGGAGTTGTGCAAGGATGCGAGACGTGTCGAGGCGTGCTTTGGAGATGAGTTTGTCAGGAGGGTCTGTGCGGGCTGTGAGTAGGGAGGTGAGACTCGTGATGGTGGAGGAGTGCGGTGTTCATGTGCGGCTCATGACGATAGGAAGGAGGTCTGCCACTGTGCCTGGCCAGTGGCTGATGATGGCGTTTGCAAGGGGTGTGTATTTGGCACGGATGAGGTGAGCTGTGTGGGAGAGGTTATTGTCCGTGCAGTATTTCCGTTCCCCTATCTGAATCTTTTTTATGGATGCGTATCGGCGGCGGCCGTTTGTGTGACCGACAAATCGAGGTTCGAGAAGGCGAATGAAATCCGGTTTGTGTGCGGGGGTCGTAGCGCGGGGGGGAGTATCTCAGGGGGTAGGACGGCGGGACACGAGGTTAGGGAGTCGGGTGAGAGACCTTCGTCGGCAGCAACAAGGCGGGTGGGCATGTGGGTGGGGTGAGGTGGGTGGCAGTCAAGAGGAGTGTGGGCATGCGAGGGGGAAGCAAAGGATTTGATGGGTTTGTTACCGAAGTCTGCGGTGATGGTTTCCCATCGGCCCCCGTTGTGGCGTTCCAATAGGGAGAGGAGGAGTTGTAGCGCGCTATTGTGTCGGTCCTGTCTTAGGCCAGACATGGAGGGGCAGTTACCGGCCATGTAACCGTTGCTAGTGAATTGGCCACATAGGGGGCACCGTAGGGTGGGGTTATGGGTGGGTAGGCGGGTGTTGTGTGGACTCCCCACATGAATTCTTGTTTGTGCGTGAACTGGATATTCGTGAGGGTTGAGTGTTTTTTGTGGAAAGAGAAATCGGCGCCGTCCCCCGCGGCGCGGGCGAGGAGGGCACCGTGTTTGGTTGTTTGCGAGAGGGGTGTGTGTGTGTGTGTGTGTGTGTGTGTGTGTGTTTGGTGTTGTAGGTGTGTGCGTCGGCTTTGAGGTTGGTGTATCTGTAGGGTATGGGGTCCCCTAGGGTTTGTGGAATGAGGGTTTAAGGCCAGGTCCAGTGGCCTATCTCGACCTCTGAACCTGTGGTGTATGTAGTGTCGGGTGGGTGACCATCCGCGACTTGGTTGGCGAGGGTGTCTGCGAGGTCGTTACCTAGGGAGTGGTTATGTGCTTTGATTTTGCCGTTGTGTGTGTGGATGTCTGCATCGCAGCGGTGGATGTTGTGTCTGTAAGTGGAAGCGGGTTTTAAGGGTGTGTGTGATGGAGAGGAGGGTGTCGCGGTGGATGTTGTGTCTGTAAGTGGAAGGGCAATTTAAGTATCCTTGTATGAGGCGGAGGGAGCACGCACTATCTGTAAGGAGGTGGGTGCGGCCAAGTTGGAGGCCTATATCTATGCCAGCTAATTCAGCGCGATTTATTGTGTGCGAGGGAGGGGTAGAGGTCAA